>CAUYRH010036947.1:0-19882 GCA_963574655.1 Perodicticus potto | reverse complement strand
GTTTTCACATAGTAAATGAGACAATATCATGAATGTTACATTAATCAGGTGGATAAAAATATCTCCGATTGTATGGGAAGCCTGCACACTGTACTCCAAGCCTGAATCATTGTACACAGTTATGACTTAATAAAAAATAATTAAAAAAATAAAATAAAATAAAATAAAATAAAATAAATTAAAATTAAATCTAGTAGAGCAAGTCTCTTTCTTTATGTGAAAAGATTGTTCTTAAGAAAAGTTTGAACTACTTTTAGGTTAGGTTATTAATTTTAGATCTTTCTTCTTTTTTAATATATGTATTTACAGCTATAAATTTACCTTTAAGCATTTTTTTTATTGAAACAGTCTCACTCTGTCACCCAGGCTAAAATGCCTTGCAACATAGCTCACAGCAACCTCAAACTCTTGGGCTCAAATGATCTTCCTTCCTCAGACTCCTAAGTAGCTGGCAGCACAGCCAGGACAATGCCTGGCTAGTTTTTCTATGTTTAGTAGAAACAGCATCTTGCTTTGCTCAGGCTGGGATCAAACTCCTGAGCTGAAGTGATACACCTGTCTCCTCCTCCGAGAGTACTAGGATTACAGGTATGAGCCACCATGCCTGCTACCTTTAAGCATTTTTTTATGCAAGAGAAGCACTTTAGGTCCAAAGACACAAATAAATTGAAAGTAAAATGATGGGAAAAGATATACCATTCAAACAGTGATCAAAAGAGAGGTGGAATAACTATATTTATATAAAACAAAATGGACTTTAAGACAGTAATTGCTTAGCTGGGCATTGTGGAAGGCACCTGTAGTCCCAGCTACTTGGACTTGTGAGGATGAGACAAGAGAATCACTTAAGCCCAAGAGTTTGAGGTTGCTGTGAGCTGTGATGTCATGGCACTCTACCAAGGGCAAGTTAGTGAGACTGTCTCAAAATAAAAAAAAAATAAAAGATGGTAATTACTACTACTAAGAACATTTTATAATGATAAAAGAGCCAATCCACCAAGAAGATATCACAATCATAAACATAAATCTGCTTAACAGAAGAGCCCAAGAAAACATGAAGCAAGGGAGACAAATAGATCATATAATACCGTACTCTCATTAATGGATAGAACACCCAGACGGAAGGTCAACGAGGAAACAGAGGACTTGAGCAATACTGCAAAGCACTTAGGACTCACAGGCATCTCCGGCACACTCCATGCAGCAGTAGCAGAACACCCCCACCCCAAGTGCACACAGAACCTTCTCCAGGACACAGGTTAGATCACAAAATAAGCCTCAGTAATTTTAAAAGTCATAAATTATACAAAGTATGTCCTTAGACAACAATGGCATGAAATTAGAAATCAATAACAGAAGGAAATGGAGGAAATTCACAATATGTGGAAATAAAACACGCAATGCTAAATAACCAACGGATCAAAGACAAAATGACAAAGGAAACTAGAAAATACACAGAGATGAGCGAAAGCACTATGACACCTCAGTTCTGCATTCAAAACAGGGAAGTTGGATCTCTGTCATACCATGTGCAAAAATGGATGATACACTTACATATGAAGCCTGAGATTATAAAACTCTTAGACGAAAACAGGTGTAAAATCTATATGACTTCAGATTAGGAAGTGGTTCCTAAATATATAACACCAAGAGCAGAAGCAGCAAAAAAAAGTAGATACATTGAACTTTATTAAAATTAAAAGCTTTTGTGCTATATGTGATACCAGTAAGAGAGTAAAAAGGAAACCTCCAAAATGGGAGAAATTATTTATAAATTATATATCTTCTACATATCTCATATCCAGAATATATAAAGAACATACAACTCAATAATAAAAAGACAAATACAATTTAAGATGGGCAAAGGATGTGAACACATATTTTTCCAAAAAAATATGCAAATGGGCCATTGAACACATGAAAATATGTTCAACATCATTTGTCACAAAAGAAATGCAAAACTACAAAGAGATACTACTTCTCACCCATAAGGATTAGTCCAATAAAAATGACAGAATATAACAAATGTTGGTGAGGATATGAAGAAATAGGAACCCTTTTATATATTGCTGGTGGTAATATAAAATGATGCAGCTGCTGTAGAAAACTGGCAAGTTTCTAAAAAAAATTAAACCTAGAATTACCTTAAAACTCAGCAATACTAATCCAGATAATTGAACATATGCTAGTATAAACATGGGTACCCTTTCTGCCCACATACACCCTTAGACATACTCATGTAACAACATAAACATATGGCCCTAAACAAAACTTGCATATGAATCTTGATAAAAGTGTTACTTATAGTATCCAAAAAGTAGAAAGAACTCAAACATTTATCAATGGATGCATGGACAAACAAAATGTGGTAAATCCATACAACAGAATATTATTTGACCGTAAAAAATAATAATGGACCAATACATGCTACAACATGGATGAAACGTGAAAACATTATGCTAAGTAAAGAAATTAGTCCCAAAGGTCCAGCACAGGCAAACTCATAGAGACAGAAAACAGTTAAGTGATTGCCAGAGACTGAAGTGGGCAAAGGGGGATAGGTTGCTAATAGCTATGGGGTTCCTTTGGGGTGACGAAAATGCTTTGGAATTAGGTAAAGATGGAGGTTGCACATAACTGTACATATACCAAAGACCATCGAGTTGTCCACTTTAAAATGGTGAGTTTTATGGTATGTGAGTTATATTTCAACTTAAAAAAATCAACTTTGGGCTTATTGATCTTCTCTGCTGTGTGGTTTGTTCTCTATTCCATTAATTTTGGCTCTGGTCTTCATTTAGCCATTATTTTGCACATTCCTTAAATTAGAAAGCTATCTTATTGTTTTTGAGCTCTCATTATTTTCTCACAATAACATTTAAGGCTATCTATTTTCCTATAAATACTACTTAAGTTGTTACCTACAAACCTAAAATAATTAGTATTTTAATTATGCGGTTTTGAGTACATTTTAATTTTAATCACTTGATTCTTTCATCATAAGTTCTTTAAAGGTATATTCTTAAACTTTCAAGCATATAGCTTTTTTCTCATTATAATGTATGCTTGATTTTTAACCTGATTGCAATTTTGCCAGAGAGTGCACTTTGGACAATCCTGTTTTAGTCAGCTACTTGCTATGAGCAGTTCTAAAATCTCTGCAACATGGCACACACACAAGGCACACACACAGAAAGTTTACTTGTCATGAGCGACTGGTCAGCCGACTTTCCTGGGAGGCTCTTCTCCAAGCGACATCGGTCGAGTAGCTCTGCCCTCTGTGGCCTCCCTGAGCACCCTGCGGCCCCAGGCTGGCTGATGAGTGAAGACAGAAAATACACAAGACCATGAAGGGTGTTTTCAGGGGCCCAGCCTGGAAATGGAATAATCACTTTCACCTACCTGACTTCAACCAGAACTAATCCCATGTTCCCGTCTAGACACAAAAAGACTGTAAAATACAGCTTAGCTGTAGACTCACAAAAGGGAAGGGCAGTTAGTGAACATCTAGCTGGTTTCCCACAAGTGCCCATCCCTGCAAATCTGTGGAAACTAATTTTATGACTTAGCCATGACTTTATAAATTTCCACGAGGCTTTTCTGTTTCCTTGAAAATTATATGTAATCTGCAGATTTTGGATAAAGCATTCTATAAATGTCTATCAGGTTCCATTCAAATCTAAGCTCTTAAAGATTTTTTTTATGCATGTGATCTATCAACTGAGAGGAAAATGTTAAAATCTCCCACTTTGATACTGAAATTGTCACTTTGTCCTTGTGGTCCTATTAATTTTTGTTGTATATGTTTAAGGCTATTAGGTGCATACAAGTTTAGAATTATTAGATCTTCTTGGTAAGTTAAATATTTCACCATTATTTAATGAGCATCTTTCTTTCTAATAATATTTCTTGAAGGATATTTCATCAGACATAATTACATCAGCTAGCTGTAACTATATATATATTTTCAATTAATTATGTAAGCGTATAAATGATTCTTTTACATCTGTTCATTTGCTGTGCCATTATGTTAGTAATAATTTTATAAACTACTTTTACATGCGGCCTTATTTTTTTATTATGATATTTCTTCTTCTTTTTATTTTATTTTATTTTATTTTGAGGGAAGATCTCAATCTGTCATCAGAATGGAGTACAGTGGCCTCATCATAGCTCAGTGCAATCTCAAACTCCTGGGATCAAGTAATCAATCCTCCTGCCTCAGCCTCTCAAGTAGCTGGAACTACAGGTAAACGCCACCATGCCCAGCTAATTTTTCTCTTTGTTGTAGACAGAGGCTCTCACTCATGCTTAGGTTAGTTTCAAAAACTTGGGCTCAAGTGCTAGTATTACAGGTGTAAGCTACTGCACCTGGTCTCTCATTATGCTATTTCATTCCAATATTATTACTAGTCTCTCAAAACATCTCATAGTACAAGTTATTAACCAACATATAATCACGTTGGTGTCACAAGTTATGTCAAATGATACCAAAATGTGCTGCTTGACATCACACAAAGAACCTTCTTAATTAATCAACTGATATGATCAACAATGAAACTGTTTTAGAAGTCAGAACTACCTATCATAAAACTAGGTTTAAATATTTGCTATTGGCTCAGCGCTTATGGCTCAAGCGGCTAAGGCACCAGCCACGTACAACTGAACTGGCAGGTTCGAATCCAGCCCAGACCTGCCAAACAACAAGGACAGCTGCAACCAAAAAATAGCCGGGCATTGTGGCAGGCACCTGTAGTCCCAGCTACTTGGGAGGCGGAGGCAGGAGAATCGCTTTGAGCCCAGGAGTTGGAGGTTGCTGTGAGCTGTGGTGCCACGGCACTCTACCCAGGGCGACAGCTTGAGGCTCTGTCTCAAAAATAAATTAAATAAATAAATAAATAAATATTTGCTGTTCTCCTTAATATGTAAAATGTGCTTTTACTCATACACACAGTTCAATTCATTTCTTTTCACCATCATTTGCACTGGACTTAACATTTTCTCTGCAAAAGGTAAGCCTTCTTCATCAATAATGCCAATCCATCAACTTCATTTATTACATTTCTTTTCATCACTGAGTGCTTTTGCGGTCTTGTTGACCTGCATTTCCTTTGCAATTTCAAGTACGGTGGCATCACAATGATAGTAATACCTTTCATCTCATACAGCTCTTACAAGTATAAAAAGCACTTGTAGTCATATTAGTTAGTGCTCAATAACTATTTGTTGAATTGAATTCTCCAGCTTCTTCATGGTTACCAAATAGAAGGTCAATAACACAAGTGAGAATTTCCTATGTTTGGCACCAAGTGTCCTAAAAGCTGAGTTTGTCCTTAGTCTCTATGTCTGGGTGTCTCTAGCACCAGGCATTTGAAATGTCTGCTGCAATTTCCTTCTTTATTATGTGCTAAGAATGCAGCTAAGAAAGACTGCTGCTCACCTCTCCAAAGTACAACTAAGCCAAGGACATTAAATTCCATCCTTACCATTGAATATAGATTTCTATGAAAAGGCCAATTCATTTTTAAAAGTTAAATGGATAACTTGAAAGTAATTCATAGCTGATTAATATTTAGGGGACCAAAAAAAATCCAACACAAGAATATTTCCCAGATTTATTGAACTTTACACTGATTAAGATTTGATCAAATTTTCATTTTTTTTTCACTCACTCAGTTCTTACCTTTTTCTGATTCTGAACTAGTCAATGGAATGTCACTGGCCATGTTGAGCTCCATAATTCTGCCACCTATTGAATTAATCTATTTCTACGGCAAGACTGCCAGCTTGAGATAGTCTGTTGCCTGCTGAGCGATTTGCAGTGATGGATGATACAAAGAACGGTCACACTTTCCAATTTGGCTCTTTTAGGCATTAACTGGGTCTTTTATTACACCTCCTTTCAATCTTACCCTTATTTGTCTTTGAACTCATTGAATTCTAGACAAGAAAATGACACATTTCCTTAAGGAATCCCCCTTAGCTAGAAGTTGGTATCATTTTTTTAAAGAACTTTTTAGAAAAGACAGAAGTGAAACTTAAAATCTGAGGTTATTCCTTTGGAATGAGATAAAAGTGTTGTTAGAATATGTAAATGAGGGCTTGTTTACCTAATAATGGAATATATTGCGTAGAGAGAACTATGGGAAACTTAAAACAAAACATTTTAAATTAAGAGAATAATAATTTCCTAAATTAGCAGAATTTATATACGACATGTAAAACATGATTTTACTGTTTGCCCAATAATTTCATTTTTCCCCTTCCATACGCATACAGAGTTGCACTTCCTGCCCTCCCCCTTGTGGTTAGGTGGGTTTATGTAGCTGGTTCTGCCCAACGAATTGTCTGGAGATACGAGTGTGTCAGTTCTGAGCTGCACTATGCAATCAAGACGCTCAGGAACCCTCTGTTCCCTGTTGCTGGCAACTGAAAGTGTTTGAGATAATGAGTATTCCGTTAATCTGAACGTCTGAGTCACTACTTTGAGGGACCAACTCCTACTGATTTGCAATAGGCAGGTGGCATGACCAAGAAACAATCCTTTGCTACCCAAACTAGTGAGACTTGGGAGTCATTGGCAGTTTAAATTAGTTTTATATTGTAAAGATGCAATGGAACTTGCTATTGCCAACAGGTTAAATTTAAAAATTGGCTCAGGTGGGCCATGCCTGTGGCTAAGTGGGTAGGGCGCTGGCCCCATATACCCATATACCAAGAGTGGCAGGTTCGAACCCTGCCCTGGCCAAACTGCAATAAAAAAAATAGCTGGGTGCTCTGGCGGGCACCTCCCAGCTACTCAGGAGGCTGAAGCAAGAGAATCACCTAAGCCCAGGAGTTGGAGGTTGCTGTGAGCTGTGATGCCATTGCACTCTACCGAGTGAGACTTTGTCTCTAAAAAAAAAAAAAAACTGGCTCAGGATACTGTTTAGATAATTTTAGAGATTAACTATCCATGACAGGCTTTGAAAGCTTTTTAACTTTTTCAGATTGTTAATGAGTTCTTTGAGTTTGAGGTTATTAATAAGAACAACCATGTTTTCTCATAAAGTTCTACCTAGTGTTGTTGAACAGACCCATCTATTGAACAGTCTAGCTGTGGGTAAACTGGACGTTTTCAACTCTTGAAAAGTAATATAGTCAGAGACTATTTTTTAAAGCATGGACTTAGGAGCATCAGTTTTATTGTCTATTGCATTTCTTACTAGTTCCTTTTCTCTTAATTTCTTGACTCCTCAATTTCCTCATCTTCAAAATGGAAATGATAATAACACTGCCCCATGTGGTGGCTACCGGGAAAGCACCAGAGAGAACCATACAGCCCCCTGGATTTTTTGGAAGTGTTCAATAAATCGTGGCCCCCTTCTTTTTAGGAGATGATGACACAAATTCAACCCCCTTACCAAGACTGCAAGACTGTTACGTCACATCATCACTTGTTTTTCTTCTCTTTCTGGTCCACCTGATTCTTTCTAATTCTGCTTCATTTTTCAATGAGAAGATCTTCCTGAGTCACAATCGTCCTACAGCCTGTGTGCCAATAATTCCCTGGTAAGAAGAGCGTAGTGACAATGTAACAGCCCTGTCTCCTGTGGTGAGAGCATCTTCTGTGTGTGCCTGGTCCTTGCTGTCAGGGCTTTTCACATCTTTTTTCCTCACGATGGCCAGGTGAGGCAGACATTTTTGTCCTCATTTTGCAAATGAGAAGGTTAAGGGTAGGTCTTTGCCTGAGGTTATGATACATTATTTGACACTGCCAGAATGTGATACAGGATGGTCTACAGATTGGGCTTTCAACCATCAAATGTAATGGAGGGAAGAGGGGATGGGCATGTATCCAGGTGTGCCTCAGTCTCTAGTGTCTAGTATCCTGGCCTTCCATCTGGTCTGGTATTTGTCTCATAGTTTTCATTATTATGTTAATAAAAGTATTTTTAATAATAGTTGCAGGGTTTCCACGTGTATTTCTAAGCTCTGCCGTGCTTTCATCCAGTCTACATGGGAAACGAACAGGCCATAAATAGAGTTCTCAATTTAACACAGCGTTATATTTGAGAAACAACCAGCAATGACCTCTCTTCTCCTGACTCTTTCTAGATGTCATGTAACTAATAACTTTCTTAGAAGGAAATGAAACAATCCTGTACACCAGGGTCTGGGAAGAAGCTAATTCCTCCTAGTTTTTGGTGGTGCTGATGTCAGAAGGGCCCAACAGGGCTGCCCCATCAAGCAAATGGCAGTTGTGGTACCTGGTGCCATGGCCAGGGCTACAACCCGCAAGGTGCGTGAGCTACCAGACCACCCGGCCACAGAGTCAGGAGCTCACGGGGAATCGCAGGTGAGTTGTTTGTAAAATGTGTAGGATACAGAGACCGAAAATTCCTCCACAGAACAACGACTTCCTACTCGTGTAGCTTTATCATTTGTAATATGCTATCAGCCAACAACTATTTTATTCATGCTATTATTTGGCAGATTTTTTAAAGTTCATAATGACTTCTCAGCAGCAATGAATTTGGGCAGGGGAGCACATGTTTAATAAAATCCCAAGTATGGAATTCTATGTCTTAAGAAAGTTGGAGACCATGTAATTTGCAGAAAATGTTTGCTGGTATTTAACATCTAATTTGGGGACTGTAATGATATTAATGCTCATTTAATACTTAAGTTCTAAATCTACTGAAGAAAAATCTCAGCATTTATTTCAAAAGCTACTAGTTGCTTTGTGCAGGTTTTTCTAAAAGTAATAATTCAATGAAACTTATCACAAAATTTATCAAAACATTAAAGGAAGAAGTGAACAAACAAAAGGATGAATCCTGTGTGGGGCACTGTATATAATATTAAAATTTGAAATAATGCACTTTGGAGTATTTCAAGTTGTGTGTAAGTCTTTTGATAGAACATCTTTTTCAATTTTTTTATTTCAGATTAATAGGAGGGTACAGATGATTAGGTTACATTGCTTTGTTTGTGTTTCTAAGATACAGTTTAATTGTACTTGAGCCCTTCTTCCAAGGGGTCCTTACATTGTGCTCATTAAGCAAGAGTTACTTTACCATCCCCTTTTCCCTCCTCCTTGGTCTCCCCCACTTGAATATACTTGTGTTTTTCTCTCTTGTAGGCATGTAGTTGTTTTTCTGTTGGTTTCATATTAGTATTGAGTACATTGAATACTTGTATTTCCATTCTTGAGACACTTTGCTAAGGAGAATGTGTTTCAACTCCATCCAGGTAAATACAAAATATGTGAAGTCTCCATTTTTTATGACTGAATAGTACTCCATGGTATACATATACCACAGTTTATTAATCCATTCATGTGTTGAGCGGCACTTAGGTTGCCTCCACAGCTTGGCCATTGGGAACTGAGCTGCAATAAACATGCTACAGCAAATTTTCTTGTGATAAAATGATCTTTTCTCTTCTGGGTAGATACCTAGTAATGAGATTGAGAGGTCAAATAGAAGGTCTACATTTAGCTCTTTGAGGATTCTCTGTATTTCTTTCCAGACTGGCTGTATTAGTTTGCAATCCCACTAGCAATGTAAAAGCGTTCCCTTCTCTCCACATCCATGTCAGCATTTGCAGCTTGGGATCCTTGGCAATTGCAGCAACCTCAAATATAAATAAATGGTACATAATCAAGCTAAAAAGCTTTCAGACAGCCAAGGGGATGACAACTAAAGCAAACAGACAACCTTCAGAATAGGAGAAGATACTTTCATGCTATGAATCTGACAAAGATCTAATAACCAGAATCTACAGAGAACTCAAATTTATTTATTTACTTATTTATATATATTTTTTGCAGTTTTTAGCTGGGGCCAGGTTTGAACCCGCCATCTCTGGTACATGGGGCCAGTGCCTTACTCCTTTGAACCACAGGCACCGCCCAAATTTATTTTTTTTTATTTCACTTTTTTAGAGATAGGGTCTCACTGTCACCCAGGCTAGAGTACAGTAATGTGACTACAGCTCACCAAAGCCTCAAACTTCTGGGCCCAAGCCATCCTCCACTCAGGCAAGGTATTTCTGAGTATCTGAAACTACAGGCAAGCACTACCATGCCTGGCTATTTTTTTTTTAATTATTATTATATTTTATAGAGATGAGGGTCTCAATATGTTGCCTAAGCTGATCTTGAACTCCTGGCTCAAATGATGCTCCCACCTTGGCCTCCCAAAGCTCTGAGATTATAGGCATGAGCCACAACACCCAGCCAAAACTTCTATTTTTAACCAGATAAATTTATATTCTGCACTGGAAAAGAGTGAAAATTACAATGCTTATGATTTTACAGCATCTGAATTTGGAGAAACATTCAAAAGAACCATAGATTCAACTTAATTGAAAAACTCTAAAATATTTTTCAAAGAAAGGCATGGAGACAGAGAAAGAATATGCATGAAAATATTTAGGTTGACACTTGTACACATTTTTATTTTTAAAATGGCATTAAATCTGTTATTATTAGCACATTTGTCTGCGGTGCATAATATTTTTAATTGAGTAAATACACTCGCTTCAGATCCTAAAGTATCTGCAAGGCTCAGAGAAAACGTCACTACATGAAGGACATTTTCATTAGCCATAAACTGCACTTAGATAAGACTGCAGGCAATTTTATGAAAAAAAAAGTTTTAAAAAATACAGATTTTTAGAAAAATACCAGATACATCACATTAGAAACAGATATGGCTAAGAAATTGATTAACATATGTGAAGAAGCTCAAGCATAGTTATTCTGTTTATGTTACTTTTAATGTTTCAGATTCACAAGGTAATAATCAAGTGAAAGCTTTTTTACTTCACTTAAACGTAAATGGATATGTGTTATTTTTAGGAAGAATTTTATTTTTTAAAGTATTTGTTAAACAGAATTATCTTATAAATACATTTTATTAAAACAAACATATTAATTAAAAAGTAAAAGCTGTCAAAAGCATAATTTAAATTTGCAAGTATCCTTTCTCAGTTTAACAATGTCACAGCCGCTCATCCCAAGCAGTGAGTCCATATGCGCAGGTGACACTCTCTGCTTCCATCCCAGCCCCCTGGATGTGGAAAGCCAGCTTTCCCCAAAGAATCATGGTGAGCTCTTTGGATGGTTGTTTTAAGGAAAGAATTGAACCTAATCATCTTGCTTGCTCTCCTGACTTTAAAAGGACATGCTAAAAGGACAGGTCTTTCTTCTAGATTCTTTCTGATTCAACTGCATCAAGAATTCCAGGACACAGCAGTCACCTGAGTTATGGCTGATAAATGTCTTCATTGCCTCAAAGAAATGTTCCAGGGCTGTGACACTCTCCAGCGTTGCCTGAATTCCAAAGGGAACTACATGCCGTTGTGACTTTGAAGATTAATCTCTGTCACTCACAGCTCATTGGCTTCCCTGGCTCCTTTCTGCCACGTCTGCAGATGGCGCGGAGTCTGTGCCGGAGTTATTTACCCACAAGTTCCTTCACACACAGCTCCGGCTTTGAGCCATTCCAGGGAGAGTTAAATAGTGAACAATTACGCAAATCTTTTGTCAACCCATGGGTCTTTGCAGCTCTGGTCAGAAAGAGTCTCTGCAGTGACACCTGCTATCCCTGGAGGCTGCTTCTGCTACTTTGCAACAGGGACACTGCCTTTCTCAAACCACAAAAATAAACATTTTCAAAATACACATAAACAACCAACTTTTCATTTATAAACATTCCTTAACACACTTCCAATGCAGCCTTCTGCCTCACTGTATTTTTCTCCCAGAACTTGAATAGTGGCATTCATCATTCTCTAGCTTTGTGTTACTTTACAAGTCAGCAAATATTTTGGCACAGAGGACCACAGCTTTGTGAGAAAGATGTCAGGTGGAAGGAAGAGTGGGGAAAAGGAGCAGGGAGAGATCATAATGGTGACAGTCAGTTCTTTATATTCACGATTAATTTTATCTATAGCTACTGTGAGTAATTATCTTTATTGTGCTATTTTATATATACAGGAAACTGAGGCGCCAAGAGATTAAATAATTTACACGAATTTCACATCTCTAATAATGACAGAACTAGAACTTGAATCCAGGCAGCATGCGTGCATTTAAAGCCTGCAGCCATAACCCCTTGGCTGCACCATAACCCCTAAGCTTTAGCTCAGCGACACGATTACAAGGGCAGAAACAGAAGAAAGAGGAAGAGGAAAAAGTCATGGAGAAAGGCGATGAGAAAGAGGAGAAGATAAGTGAAAAGGAGAAAAGTAAAAGGTTGTGGCCAGAGAAGAGAAGAGGAAGGAAGGGAAAAACATTGGAGAGAGACACAGGAAAAGAGAGAGGGGAGGGAGACAGACAGACAGACAGACGTAGCAGAGTAAACATAGTCCCCAAACATTCTGTGGTTCATAACTTAGATAAATCTTGGATAAATTGGACAATTTTTGGAACAGCTACCATCTTTTTTCAAAAGTCCCGTTTATTTTTTTCCTACTGTCAGAGTCCTGCTACCACTGATTTGCTAGAGGAGGCGTCAAGTGTTAGCAGAACGCCGGCTTTCGAATCAGTGAGATTCCATCTCCTCTTCTGGAATTTAGGAATAATTACCCACCCCCTTCTATCTCATAATAAATCAATTCTTTAAGTAGAACATTTAGAGTTGCCAATCAACGGCTCAGTGCCCGTAGCAGAGTGGTTTCGGTGCCAGTCACATACATTGAGGCTAAGGGGTTCGAACCTGGCCCCAGGCCAGCTAAACAACAATGACGACTGCAACAAAAAAAGCTGAGTATTGTGGCAGGCACCTGTAGTCCCAGCTACTTGGGAGGCTGAGGCAAGAGAATTGCTTAAGCCCAAGAGTTGGAGGTTGCTGTGAGCTGTGACGCCACTCTACTATACCAGACTCAGGGTGACACATTGAGACTCTGTCTCAAAAAAAAAAAAAAAAAAAGCAAATCAAATTCCTTTGTTCTGAGTACCATCACTTTGGTCATGAAAGCAAGGTGCAGAAAGAGAAACTTGGACAAAGGAAAAGCAAATTAAGAAGAAATCATAATATGGAGCTTTCATTAAGTGTTGCTGTGTGTCCAGGACAGTGTGGACTCCCAAGGTGCACACGAAGGTGAAGTTCTTGTTCTCCCTCCTCTCAAGTGAAAGGCCTGGCTGGTGCTTCTAGACCTAGACTCCGAAAGCCCAGGCCAGGCTGGAATGTAGAGCAGTAGTGATGAGAATAGGCAGAGAGCAATACTGGGTCTGCCACTCTCTCATCAGGTTCTGTGTCCTCCCTGCCCCCTCAGACACACTCTCAGCTTCGTGCTGAGCTCCTGGGCTGCAGCTCCGGGCTGCTTCCCCTTCTGGCTTCTAGGAATATTTAGAATTTCCATGGCCTATCCCTCCCTGCCAGCCCTCTGGGCATCCCCTCCCAGACACAGTTGGTTTGCACAGCAAAGAGCTTCCTCTCCTAAACCCACAGCTTCTATCAGGAGATTGCTCTCACGCTGCAGTTTTTGCTGTTTCGGTAACGCGGCATCTGAGAGTGGCAAGGCATGCCAATCGTGGCTCATTTGGGGAGGCTTTGGAGCTATCTCTTATTGGTTCCATTAATTCTGTCCTCATCTCTGTACATAATCCTATCATTAAACTGTTTTCCGTTATCTTTGAGAATTTGCTGTCTGTTTCTATCACAACTCTGTCCAACATAGATGCGTCTGTGACCTGAAATACATTCCCAGCATCACAAGCTTCAGTTTCATCATCTGTGAAATGGGCATATTGGACATCAGAGGGAAATCATGAAGAGCAAATAAAAGCATATGTCCTTTGGGGTATAGTACCTTGCCAAGCACATAAACAATAGCTGTTATTATTTACAGCTTACTCAGGAAATATGAATGCCTATGAAGTCAGATTTCAATAATTAGTCCCCCCACCACGCACACACACCTTTATCACAAGAAATCCTCTTCAGTATCCAAAATATAAATAGTTATTCCAATTTCAAGGTCTCTGATAGTTCCTGACTCATTCTGTCTCAAATGGGCCTAAAATCCTCAGCATTTTTAATACTCTGAGCTTGTGAATCTCAGAGTATAAATAAGAACGAGATCTAGGTGCACGTGGAATCAGCCTACCTTTCAGGGAGACAGGAGACCGGCCCTTTATATAGCTAGAGAGAGGCTAATCCAAGTCCTGGTGGGTTTTTCCAGAACCCAAGAATCCCCAAAGCCATCTTTTTAATTTAGGAAATAAATCCCAACGGTACCCAATACCACTCACAGTTATCACATCTCATAGGTAGATCAGATGCAGGAATACCCCACAGTTCTACCATTGTTCCGTGTCTGGGGATTGGAAATAGGTTCCTTTTTAAGTGCCAACTCGGATCAATTGGCAGTGGTTGCCCGGAGTGCTGGGTGGAGAAAAATTCTCAGGCCAAGTGCAGGCTCAGCAGGAAAAGTAAGTGTTGTGATTGATTAACAATGTTCGCTAAGGGCTTGGGGTGAGGGGGAGAACTCCCACACTCGCTGCATGTTGCTGACCATGCATTAGAGCAGTAAGGGATTTTTTTTTTCCTGGAAGACAATAGAATGGGGTAATAGCATCCCAATAACTTGGGCTGCTTCATGTCTAATGATACTCTTCTTTACACCCTTCTGCCGAATCTATTTCAAGTAAAAGGTAATGACTGAGATTACAGATACGTTTTCTCATTTAGACCTTTCATTTTTATGTGCATTTGCATTCAGCAGTAAAATTATAACACATATTTGGTATCTGTTGTAAGTATCTGGGGATGGTTTATATTATAGAGATTCAAGAAATAGAGCTCTCTACTGGACAGTGATTCAGTCAAAGACTGCTCAACACAGCTCACTGAGCTCATCTCATCAATGATATGTTCATGCCGCTAAAGGCAAATGTTTAAACATTTAGTTAATACGCCATATGTCTTAAATGTTTTAGTTCCATCTGACATTTTTAAAAATTCGTTTTAGTGGAAACCCGCCAAGTGAATTTACTTTTCAGGAAGATGATTATTCCATTTATCTTAAATCCAATTCTCCTGGACCTCTCCAACACAATGAACTCATAATTTGTAGGCCTCCAACTCCTCAGACAGTGCTGTCTTTATGCTCTGCCTGCCGAGGTTGGGGAAATGCCAGGTTAGGCGGCTCCATACAGAGCAGTCTATATGCTGAGGGCCACACAGAGAGGTGTCAGCAAAGAAGGCTCCAAGAGAAGCCAGTCCTCACCTCTGCGAGCTCCGTGGAGTGGTAAGTGAGGGGGCAAACGAGAAGACCAATAAAATAAAAGGGACAAAATCAGAGAGGCTGGGAATCAGGTAGGAAGAAATAAGAACATAAACCAAAGGCAAATAAAGAACATTTACAGCAGGATGCAGTTATAATTCTTATTTTTCAAGTCACACATTCTTAGTAATTAAAAACATATAGAGGGTAAAAATATTAACCATATAACTATGAGGCTTAGGGATAGTGGTTAGAAACATGAACTTTGATACCCAATAAATTAAAGTCTCAAATGTTGGCTCTACCAATTACTACCTGGTGACCTGGGGCAAGTTATTTCATCTCTCTGAGCCTAGTTTTCTAACAGGATTGATTAAAAAATTAACCATGTAGAGCAGGTAGTATGGAAACTCACATTTTTAAAATAGCAACTTAAATTTTTATAATAAATTCAACTTCCCGTGTCAACTCCTTGTCTACCTAGAGCAGAAAATATATGTTATCACATTGCCAACTCAGTTTGTATTCAGTGATTTCTAGAAAGCCAATTTCAAGTATCATTCTGTCAGTTTTCATGCCATCCAAATCTTAGGTATATGAAGGTAACAATTCTTTATTTCTGATGTTTTCCTACCAGAGGGTGAATACATTGGTAGAGAGGAGAGTTTTCTCTAACTCTAACCTTCACCGATCTTCAGCATAGGGATCTCATTCTGCCTGGCCTTCAGCCACTGGGCTGTGTCCTTTCTGGCTTCTAACCTTCACCGATCTTCAGCATAGGGATCTCACTCTGCCTGGCCTTCAGCCACTGGGCTGTGTCCTTTTCTCATCTGTTCTGGCAAAGTTGTTCCCTCCACACCCTGGGCTTCTTGAGTTGGCTTCCACTCCCTTGACCTCTGTGACGTCTCACTGGCACTTTCGCCAGTGCTTTCAGTTAAGAGGTCCTTGCTTTCTACAGCTTCCACAATTTTTTGGCATCCTGAAAAGTCTAGGGAGCTCACTAATACCTAATTCATGCCACATCAGAGTGCATAAGGTGCCAGAGGCTACCTAACCTAACCATTCAGGTGAGGTAGCCTGTCTCATCATGATCATATTTTCTCTTATTTTTTTTAATAGTTTACCAAATACTTTTATGCACAGTCAATGTGCCCAGGAGTATAACATAGTAATACTCATTATACTGTATTAAATCTCCATTTAATAATTGTGTGTGTGGGGGGTTTATGTTTACCATTATTTTTTATGTTCAATATGCAAATACCTGTTGTATGCCATTAATAATTAAAGAATTAAAATTAACATGGTAACACAAAATATGAAATACATAGAAATAATTCTTTAGAAATATATAGTGCTTTTACATGGAAAACTTCTAGTTATTATTGAAAATATAAAAAGACACATATCTGTAGATATTGCAAAATTGTTATCAATGATTTTTTATTTGTTTTAGGTATTCCTTCTGTTATAACTTGAGTTATTGTCTTTCTAGGGAATCTCAGTATCCCTCATAGCAAATTCAGTCTGGCGATTTCATATATACTTCCTCCACCATGTCAAGTATGGCATGGAGCCAATAATGGGGTTTCTCTAAGCAGCTGCCAGTCTCCCATCTCTCCCTACTTGATGAATTAGAGATTCTTGGCTACTCACAAACCCTAGACTTGGAGCTCTGCTATTTTACCTACTGACAGTCACATGCAGACATAACCAAGTGAAGGAAGAAAAGGATGATCCAGGGAAGCATTTAATGTCCATTTCTTGAAATCTAAATCTTTGGAAGGATCAAAAGCTTTCTTGGAAAGGGTGCAGGCGATTCCAGCAGAGACAATACTCATCATTAGTTCAGTGACTGGGAGGAAGACAGGTGGCAGGAAGGAGGGAGAATGTCTTTGAATAGGTTGTGTTTTAGAGGAAGAAATTAAATTGCAAAGTCAGGCTGGAAAGGCAACCCACAAATTGGGATAGAAAACGTCAGCTTGTGGTCATGGCATGGAGCGTGCTCTGACTCTCTGGTAGCTTTTGTTCAGTTAAGGCTGTTCTTTGGCTTCCTGAGACCAGAGACTAAACAGTCACTCAGGCTGGAAGGTGATGGAAATTGGGATCAGAGAGGCAGCCTTCACTTCCTCTAGCTTTAACCAAAATTGCTGCTTAACACCCCATAGTAATTCAAGGCCCTGGCAAAGTTTATGTCTTTTCCAGAAAAAACAAAAAAATTCCTCCCTAAACTTGGGATTGAGCTGCATGTGTAAGAGGGAGGGAGAGAGTAAAACAATCTAGATCGACCTTAACTCCCACCATGTTGGAAGGAGGAGGATAGCCAAGGGAAGGGTAAAGTCACTTTGGGAAGATTAGTTATGGTGAGAAGTTTTTCTAACAGAAGAATATAGAAGAGAGAATATCTTTGAAAATGTTAAATTACGTACTGTCTTTTAAATTCTTAATTATTGTTCATTTTCCTTGAGGTATTTAATGCTTCAAGGGGAAGGTAGAACATTCTAGATCAAATAAATCATTGCTTAGCTTCAAGTTAAAAAAAAAATAGATTTGTTCTTCATTCCAGGACAATAGGCTGATGACAAATGCTTTTAATTATCAGAATCCAGGATAATGAGAGGAGGTGTTTTCTTCGAACACCAAAAGCTGAGCTTTGTAAATTAAGAGCCAAGGCTGGAGAGACTGAAGCAGGGGGTCTGGCACAAGCTTTGTGCTGGAGGAAGCTGAGGATTGGACTGAAGGGTAGGTTTGATCCCTGAGACTGTAATAGAAACCAGCTGATAGAGACTAGGAAGGGCAGAGGAAAAGGCAGAGTGCGGACAAGTGAATTGACTTTCCTGTCCCCTTGAAGTAAATGCTAGGGGGTTCTAGACATCGCTAGCCAGAGTCAGGAGATGTGAAAGCTGAAAGTTTATTTCTTGCCTCCCCAGGGATCATACCTTTCAGAGATGACTGTGTCTGTGTGGCCACAAGGCCAGCATGGTGCCCAGGTGCCGAAATAGAAGTGACTGGGAACGGGCCAGGTGGAAGGGCATGAGAGAGCATTCTTCCATCCGCTTCCCTCCCCTCTGTCCTTCTCCCATTCTCTGTGTTTTGTGGGAGACTTAAAGTTCCTAGGAACCTAAGTATTGAGCATGAGATGCAGCCAGCCCAAGGGACCAGCAGCCCCAGGGACAGGCAAGGCGAGACCCAGGTCCACCATGGGGAAATCAAGTTACCCTGATGCGGACACTTTGGCAAGAGAGATAGCATGAGCCCTTCCTTTCCCGGGAGAAGACCACAGAGACCTCATGCCCCAACACCTCAAGAAGAAGCGACTGTTCCTTTGTTCACAGGCACCAACTCAGGAAGGCAAAGGGAGGGACTCACTGCCCCAAAACTCCATTTTAAAGCAGAAAGCCAAGAAAACTATAACTGGTGAGAACAAGTGTTTTCCTCATCAGTGGGTAGGGGAGCAAGAGGTAAAGTTGTAGAAAATAAACTGAATTATTGAAAATGAAAAAAGATGGGCAAGAGGATGGTTTCCATGTTGGTTTTTAGGATACGTGTTCATCTGCTTGGGCTATCATAATAGAATACCGCAGATTGAGTGACTTAAAAAATAGAAATGTATGTTCTCATGTTTCTGGAAGCTGAAAGTTCAGATCAAGGTGTTGTGGGGGTTGGTTTCTCATGAGGCTTTTCTCATTGCCTGGCAGATGGCCCCTCCTGTCTGTGTCCTCACATGACCTTTTCTCTGTGCTCACAGAAAGAGAGACAGAGACAGACAGGACTCTAGTGTCTCTTCCGCTTTATATAAGGACATCAGTCCTATGGAATTAGGGCCTCACCCTTATGACCTCATTTAACCTCAGTTACCCCTACTAGGGCTTTGTCTACAAATACAGTTATATGGAAGGTTAGGGCTTCAACATATGAATTTTAGAAGAGTATGATCTAGTCTGTAACAGAGTATATGAACTAAAGTTGTAGCATAAAGTTTTTCCCTATGTTATTCAAGTAAAGACTTTAGTCTAGCACTTGGCCTTAATAAACACTTCACAGGAGCCAACCAAAATAATATTACTGCTATATCATAATAATAAAATTAGCTACTTCGTAATTCATGCCAGGCATTTTTTAAGTGCTTTGCTTATGCTGTTGCATTTAATTTAACGACGACTTTGGAAGACATCCTATTATTCTCTGACTTTACTCCTATCAGCTTTCCTAGAAAAATAACCTCCTACCCCACAACCAAAGCTCAGCCATACAGCTCTGACAGGCTACAAGGAACTGGAGACCACAATGTCACAGCTCTTTCCCTGCTCCTTTCCTTTGGTTTACTGGGGTGGTATCTTCAATCACTCTTGATGTTGCAGGAAGACGAGGCCCAATGGAGAGAAAGAACACCCAAACACTATGTTTATAAGAGGAAGGGCTTTATTTACTGGCCAGGAGCTTACAGCATAGAAGAATTCCAAATGGCTGTGCTCCCTGACGGGCTTGGTCTTTCTCTTTGTATTGACAGTCAAAGTTCCAACCCACAGGTACCCTTCTCATTGGCCAGTTTGAATCAAGTGGGAGATGCTATTCCAGCCCCTACAGAACTACAAGATTTCACAGAACTTGGAAATTTCCAAGTTCCAGGAAGTTAAGTTTACAAATTCCCAAGAGCTGAGTC
>CAUYRH010036946.1:0-22872 GCA_963574655.1 Perodicticus potto | reverse complement strand
CACCCTGGATAGAGTGCTGTGGCATCACAGCTCACAGCAACCTCCAATTCCTGGGCTCAAGCGAGTCTCTTGCCTCCGCCTCCCAAGTAGCTGGGACTACAGGCACCCGCCACAACGCCCGGCCATTTTTTGGTTGCAGTCGTCATTGTTGTTTGGCGGGCCCGGGCTGGATTCAAACCCACCAGCTCAGGTGTACGTGGCTGGTGCCTTAGCCCGTTGAGCCACAGGCGCTGAGCCGGCTTTTCAAATTTTTTAAAACCAATTTTTGTGAAACCATGGATAAGTAAAAAAATTCGTGTTATTATTGAATGCGTGTTCCACTGTGGAACCAACGCAGTGCTGACAGCTCAAAATATGCAATGAAGTGTTTGGCACGGATGTGGCTAATGAACAGACAATACATGGGATGCTTTGAGAAGTTCTTTTCAGGGGTTTTAATCTTGAAAATGAGCCATGCGGGCACCCTGAGACCAAGGTGAATCATGTTGAGCTGAAAGCCATAGTGGAAGCTAATCCACTGTGCATGAACTAGCAGCAAGATTTGATGTTACTATCCCAACAATATTGGACCATTTGAAACAAATCAGCAAGATAAAGAAGCTGTATAGAAGGGTTCTGCATGAATTAAATGTGCATCAGAAGAGAAATGTCTCAAAGCTTGCCTTTCTTTGTTGTCATGCTGTAAAGGTGAACGATTTCTGCAACATTGTTATGTGTCATGAAAAGTGGATCCTTTTTGATGGGCAGGAATATTCAGCACAATGGTTGATAAAGGTGAAGTGCTGAAACACAGTTCAAAACTGAATATTCATCCCAAAACACTAATGGTGTCTGTTTGATGGCCCGGTGCTGGAATTATCCAGCTTCATGAAACCTGCTCAATCGATTATAGCCAGTTGTCTACTGCAACCAACTGGATGACATGATAAGGATGCTTGTGATTAAGCAGCCAAGATTGTTCTACAGAGACAGCCAATCCTCTTGCAAGACAACCTGTTGACCACATGTCACACAAACAACGCTGTCAAACTACTGAAGTGGACTTGGAAATTCTCTGTCATCCACTGTATTCATTAGATCTGGCACCAACTGACTACCACTTTTTTTCAGGCTTTAGAACACTTCTTGCAAGGGAAAATATTCAATTTTCAACAAGCTGTAGAAAATGCCTTGTTGATTTCATCTCCACGTGCTCTCCAGGCTTCTTTACTGGTGGCTACTATAAATAAGCTACTATTAAAGTGGCAAAACCATGTCGAGAGTTTAGGTGCATACTTTGATTAATTGTATTTCTTCTTGTTTGATATATAATAAACTGAACTTTTGATTTGAAACTGGGAATTTATTTTAATGACTAGTAGAAGTCTGGACAGTCAACCAAAGAAATGAGTAAATTCTAAAGCATATCAGATGGAGATGGAATCTACAGCTGTGGTCCAGGTAAATCAGAGCCATTGTACCTCTGAAGGCGTTACTAAGAAGGAGACATTGGAAGTGGTGGGAGAAGAGCAAATGGGGAATAGAATTCCTGGCTGTGGGAACGGCAAGTGCAAAGGACCAGGGGTGGAAGCCTGCCTAGTGTCTTCAAGGAAAAGCCAGAAGCCAGAGTGACTTGAACAGCGTGAGTGGAAAGAAGAGTGGAAGGGAACAGGTGATGTTGGGGCTGGTATTTGCAGATTCTGTGTGGCCTTCTAGGCCATCATCATGACTTTGGCTTTTACTTTGTCAGAGATAGGAGCCAGTAGAGGCTGAGTGAGCTCTACCCCTTTCCCATTTTGGAAGAACTTTTCTCACATACCAAATTTCTCACTAAAAACAGGATATGAGCTCTATTCAAGGTTAGTAAAAGCAAACAATAGAGAATAACGCAGAATGACTTGGCCTTAGGAATTTAAAAGTTCGTTAATTCTTTCATTCAACAGGCTTTTATTGATCATAGGAAATGAAAACAGACCTCCAACCTTGTCTATTAAAAGGAACTGACATTAAGATTAAATGTTTAATATTTATGTAAAAATTATAATGCTCCATCCTGAACTAAAGGTAATTTCAGGAAGTCTGCCCAAACAGGAATTCCAAAGACTTCATTTTACAAATGTGGAAACTGAGGCCAGAAATGTTGGGCAACTTCCCCAATATGAAAGGCTGGAGAAAATGACGCTAGTGTCTTCTTCATTACAGAGGGGTCTACCCACCGTGCGATATCACCTCTTTCACTTTTGTCCCTCCATTATCACCTGACACCGTTTTGGATAAAATAATATGGCAGAACTAAGAAAGTGTGGGTGGATTCCCACGCTGCTCTGTAATTAAGTAAAGAAACCCGTGTAGATAGACTATCCCCTTCCTTCTTTCTTTTGCTCGTACCCAGTGCAGAAAGTGGTCCCTGCAGGAACTCTGTGTCACTGACACACTGACCCATTCAGCTGTCTGGGCCCTTTCCACTGAAGAAGCGTCCCATCATTGCCAACATCATGGAAAAGCTGATCAGTCTGGGATAAGGGATTTAATTCACTAGCCTCAATTTTAATAACCCGAAAGTGAAAAGTTTAAGATGAACAGATGATCTCTGAGGATATTTCCAGCTTGAAAAATTTAAGATTATTATGGGATAGTTGTCAGAGATTTAGTGCATGAAAAGGGCAGAGGTGGAGCAAAATTTGTCCCCTCTGTTCCTGCTTTTATTTTCTATGTGGCTAAAACTGGGTCATCGAAAGGTATTCTGTGTCTTCTGATCCTTTAAAAAAAATCTCTTTCCTTTTTTCACCTCTCTCTTTTTAAATGTCTTTTCTCTGATTCACTGTCAACTTCGGGTTTCTAATAAACTTTTAAAAGTCATGAGCCAAACTTTCTTGTAAATTGTTGGGGGGAGTCAGAGTGGTGTGGGAAACAAGAAGAAAGAAGTTCTTGTTTCCACATAAATCACCATGGAGCAGCATGTGTCCTCAATTTCGACCAAGTTCACGAACAGGTAAAAGTTCTTATTGATTGGAAGACAACGGAGACATGGAGACGGGAAGGCTCAGAAGCTTCTGTTAGGTCAGCCTCTCAATTGTATTCCCCCCTTTCTGCTGTCCTCCCAAGGGCTGGATACCCAACACTACCACGAAGGTTCTCACGACATTGACATTTAGCTGGAAATCCAACCCCACGCCTGCCTTCCCGAGGGATTTGTCACCGCCTTCCCCCAGACGGGCCATCCCGGTAGCCTAGGGGGGCGTGTCAGACCCATAAGGGAAGGCGTGACAACAGGTGCCGGGCAACAAGCCTGCTCCCCGCTGCCCCCAGTGGCCAGACTGTGAACCAGCCAGCTGCCCGGCCTGCCCAGAGCACAGCCTCCCAGCCCCCACCCGCTCATTACCATGCAACTAGGGCGCGCAGCCCCGCCGTGTCTGCTGCAGGCCAGTTTACTCAGCGGGACGGTCTCTTCTCCTTCGTGACTGCTCAGGGAGAGGCTGCAAGACGGAACACGCCAGCTTCTTGGTTTCCTTTGCTTCTTTTCCTTTCGTATTCTTTCTCAGCAATCTGTTTTTCTGCTCTCTTCCCCTTCCTCGCGTCCTCTTCTATATCTACCTTTCTTTGCTTTCCCTTTCCTTTTTTCCCTCCAACCTGCCATTTACTCCCTCTTTCCCGCTACCTTCTCCCCATCGCCCCCAGTCTCTCTATTGTCCCTTCTCTTTATCTCTTTGCCATTTCCTTGCGTGGAGAGTCTGCCCAGATTTGCCCAAGGGCTTCCTGGTCAGCTGCTGATGCACCAGGTGTCCAGGGCGATGAGTGCAGGTAGCCGACCCAGCTCAATGAATAATCAACAAGAACACTAGCAGTTGCTGCCTGGACGACCAGAGGGGGTGCAAGATACTTTATGTTCATTCCTGCAAAAGACATTGTTTAGACCTCCTGAGTCGGCGGATTATTCTTACTTGGATTTTCATTCTGTCTCTGTCTCTCGGTTTTTTCTCTTTCTATTAATCTTTCTCTCTCAATTTCTCAATCTTCCTCTCTCTCTCTTTTTCTCTCTCTGTGATACTCCACTGAGAAACTGGAGAGCTTCATTTCAAGTGTCATAGTTAATCTGAAAGGATGTATTATGAAATTATTATTAAATCACGGCTGAATTTCATTGGGATTTAGAAAAAGGAACTTATAGGCTGGGTGTGGTGACTCACCTGTAATCCTAGCACTCTGGGAGGTGGAGGATTGCTTGAGCCTAGGAATTCAAGCCCAGCCTGAGAAAATTGAGACCCTACCTCTACTAAAAATAGGAAAATTAGCTGGGTTCAGTGGGGCACACCTGTAGTCTCAGCTATTTGGAAGGCTGAGGCAGAAGGGTGACTTCAGCCCAAGAGTTTGAGGTTGCTGTGATGATGCTACACTGTAGTCTGGGCAACAGAAGAGACACTGTCTCAAATAAATAAATAAATACAAAAATACATAAACAATAAAATTAAAAGAAAGAAAAGGGAAGTTGCTGGTAATTTCCATTTCATTATATACCAAACTGTTTTCTGCTTTGGTAAGAGGGAAGTAGTGACCATTCTCTTCACTCAGGTAAGGAGTCCCAGACAAATTACTTCCCCAAAGAAGTCCATCTACAAGGAATTTTCTGCATGACCAATGACCATCAGATGAATAAACTCCTTTCTAATTGCAGCCAAGTGCTGGACCCTGGGGCTCCACTAACACAAGCACAATGAGGATGAGTTCTCTTCTCCTCCGGTGGGAAAAGAGACATTGTGGATATGTACTGGGGGCCCAGCGGGGCTTCCTGTGATGTGCGGTAGGAGATGGAATCTTTCCTGCAGGGCCTGGCTGGCGGCTGCGCAGAAGGCCGTTTCTCTTCGTGATCACAGAGAGACAGGCCCTTGAGAGCTCCTGATGAGAGCTAGAAAATTTACAGCGTCAAGTCTCAAGCTTTTTCTTATACTCAGGCAGGTCCCCAGTGACGCTCCTGTTTGGTTCAGCGCCTGCTGCATTCCCCAGGACACGTGCGTGAGGGTTTTCTGAGCCGGGTTCTAGTTTTGGCTATGTGGATTTCCATGAGAGACTTCTGCCTTTTAAATTTAATAAACTTCAACGCTATTTTATGGCTGCTTATTTTATGTAAATGTTGACATTTAATTGGACTTAATAAGTCTCAAAAACCATGAAGGTGGAGGTGGTATTTTCTTTTCCTTATTTATGAATAAAAAGATCTTTAACACAGTTCTGAAACCAGAAATGCCAACCCTTCTTTCTGCTTGAAAAATGAAGAATTAGGGAGATGCTGTGTTCATTACAAACAGAAGTGGATTTTATCAATTCTGCCACTTTTAACTATGGAAATAGAAAGCCACCTACCTAAAATGTGTGTTACTACATACACACAACCTTAAATTTGTGAAGTCTTCCTCTGATACCATTTCTGAACACCTCAGTGCCTGCTCAAAATCATGAAAAATTTAATAAGACTCCAACTAAATTCTGGTGTCCAAATTCTGTAAACTGCACCTCTGTAGCCTTTTAGTTTCTCTGGTGTATGTTGTAGGAGTGTTAGACAGGTGAGGGTAGAATCCCAAGCCCACACATTCCTCGATCCCTCAGCCCCTCACTCCGAGAGATTTTATACTATGTGGGGACTGAACAAGACAGTGGCACAGCTGGGCAGTGGGAACGTTAGCCTGCTCTGTGGTCAGAGTCCTGCAGGGAAGTCAGTACACTCACAGTGCAAAACCTCCCCCTCCCCCTGCTGCCTCTGCTGGCCTGAGCTGCCGACCTTGCTCTAGCAAACCACTAGGTGGCACTGATGTGCGGATCCGTCATCCTTTCAGAAGCTTGGATCCATTTGGAATCATCCTGGAATTTACCACCATTCCATCTCCTCAACCCCTAAGTGTTGGTGACCCCATCTGGCTTAAACCCAGTCACTTTGGAATGAATTATTGGGACTGCGGTTCTGCAGTCCCTCTGTCACCAAGGCACACTTTGCACACCTGCAGCATAAGTAGAATGGAATCTCGGCTGTGGAAAGAGACAGGTACAAAGAAGGAGGAAGAAAGACAAGGGAAACAGAAGAGCAGCGAAAGGGAAGGGTCCCTGAGGCGGGCGGGCGGAGAGGACAGCATAAGAGATAGACGGGGAGGGGACGGAGCGGGGTGAGGGACATGGTACTAGGTCACTAAAAAGAAAGGAGGGCCTGATTTCCATTTCACGTTTGGGCAAGCTGAAAGAGAGGCAGTATTTTTCTGTGTAAACCAGGAGCCTTTGAGGGCTGTGTCCACAGAGCAGGCTAACGCTCCAGCTGCCCAGCCTGTGAATGCCAGAGATAAACAAACCACACCCAGTTACCTTTTAGTTGCCCAAGATGCCCTCTCTGCCCTGCGCTGCAGAGGAAGTGAGAACACAGCCTAGGTAGGTCACGAAAAGGTCTGGTGTGTGAGGGAAGGTGCTCGTCCTTGTGTGTCACTCTGATAATTCAGAGGCAGCAGCCATTCAAGACAACTCTTAGGGACCTTGTTTCTTGAAATACATGAAACGCAGACCCAGCTGTGACAAGCGCTGGCATCTGTACCTCCACCCCTGTCCACCTGGTGGTCTGAATTCAGGGCTGCAGGCAGGTGCAGGGAGAAGAGGCAATGGCCACTTGAGGTAAGAGAGAAACATTCCCATCTCTTAGGGCAACACCCGCAGATTTCGCCTCCCCAGTGCTGGGGGTGGAGAGGAGAGGGGAGGTTAGACATTCACTGCATGGGTCACAGAGGCAAAGACTGAAAAGGAGCCGGGCTTCCACAAGCTTGCCACTTAGACAATGTGCTACCCTTGCAAGCATCTAACTAAATTCCTGCAGTTAACTCAGTCTAAAAGTATGAAGTTCCACATTCTCCTGTGATTTGGGGAAAGTAGGCCTCACTGTGGCAGTGCGTGGATAATCACAGCGCCTTTAGCCTTCCCCTCATCCTCACCAGTGATGTTATTGTTTTAGTGCATATTTACTGCCTGCTTTCATGTCAGTAACACAGTTTGGAGAATGTTTGTTAAAGAGCCAGAAGGCAGGCAGTCTGGGTTTAGATCTTGGTCTGGTGGCCTTGAGTGACTGACTCAATCTCTCCAAACCTCAGTTCCTCTGTCTGTTAGAAGGAGTCATGTTAAGTACATACCTCAGAGAGCACCTGTAGGAAAAAGATGATGAAAATAATTTAAGGGGCTTAGTCCAGAGTCTGACACAGTGCTATTAGTATTAAGGTTATGACATAGGAAACCTCTTTTGCATTTCTGCAGTATTTCAAAGGGAGCCTTAATGAAGATGCTGGGCCACGAACTCACTAAATGATTTGTGTGCTTTCTTGTGTAGGCCAATTTACTATTGATTGTGAAGGGTGATTTGCAAAGGAGAGATGAGAAAATTGTGCAATATAACACATACGAACTCAAGAGCTACGAAAGTGCTAAGCGGGGGAAGTTCAAGCACTCGGAGAAGACCTGGGTTCACAGGCAAAGGCAAATAAGCTTTATGATCACCCTAGCTCTCCATGAAAATACTCTCTCAGCAGGAATCTGATACCACAGTATCAGAGTAGATTGGAATTAATACCAAAGATTCCACTCCGATTGCTAGCCAAAAAATTCTTTGTGGAAAATGACCAAAATATAAGTCCATTTTTGTATTTGTTCCAATAATAAAATATCCTATTTTAGAAGGTTTTAGATAATGCTCAGTCATTGGACTTGGAGATGGAATTCATGTTTCATTTTCCAGTCCGACTGAAGACAACTCTACAAATACTTGCTGGTGGCCAACCTCAAATCGGTTCTGCCATTCAAACTTCTTTTTTTTTTTTTGAGACAGAGCACAGCTCATTGCAACCTCAAACTCTTAGGCTCAAGCGATCCTCTTGCCTCAGTTTTTTATTTTTAACAAAGACGGGGTCTCGCTCTTGCTCAGGCTCATCTTGAACTCTCATCTTGCTCAAGATCCACCCACCTCAGCCTCCCAGAGTGCTAGGATTACAGGCATGAGCCACGGAGCCCAGCCCAAGCTTATTGTTAATATTTAAGATTTTCCCCATGCTGTCTAAACAGGACCCATTTTATGTTTAGTGTGCAGAAATTCTTTCACTGTCAAATGTTTCATGGGTTTTTTGTTTTTGGCTTTCAGAAATTCTGTCTACTATTACAAAGCTACTTATTCACCTACTTTGGCCTGGGGGCTCTCTCTCTCTCTTTTTTTTTTTTTTTTAAATAAAGAGTCTGACTTTGTTGCCTGGACTAGAGTGCAGTGGTATGGTCACAGCTCACTTCAGCCTCCAGCTCCTGGGCTCAAGAAATCCTCCTGCCTCAGTCTCCCAAGCACTACAGTTGAGCAACACCAGTCCCAGATCTTTTTTTTGTTTTTTGTTTTTGTAGGGTAGGGGGCTAACTATGTTGCCCAGGCTGGACTCAAACTCCTGGCCCCAAGTGATCCTCTCATCTCGGTCTCCCAAAGAGCTGGCATTCTAGGCTTGAGCCACTGCACCCCACCCTGGCCTGGGTGCTTTGAGTGGCAAGGGTAGGACACATGAAGCTGGTAAAATTAATCCCCAATTCCATTCCCCTGGTCATAGGGATTGGCACAGAGATGGCCAAACGAGCTGTTCCTAATCTTGGAGACAGAATGAGCAGTCTGCTGAGCAGTCTGCTGAGAAGTCTGGGGAAGAGTCTCACAGCCTTCTTCCTTCTGGATGTTACAGATGAGAACCTGAGGTCTCTGCAGCCTCCACCTGCACCCTAGAAAGGAGGCACGCTGTAGAAGCCGAGCCAAGAGATGAAGAAAGACCTGTTCCTGGGGCCCTGTCCTTCCTCAGACTTTTCACATCAGTGAGTCAGTAACGTTTCCATGAGTTAATTCACTTTGATTTGGGGTTTTCATCACTTGCCACCAAAATCTCAGCACCTGCCACACAAGATTGCTATGTCGCCTTCGTGAGATGATCCATGAGGAGATATATAGCACGTGCCCGGTCTAGGAGTTTCAACCACCTCTATCCCCACGGCAGGCCTGGGAGCAGCGCCACTGCCATTGTGAGCTGGGATCCTCAAGGAAAACTTCAGGGAGGGCACCGAGCTGGGCCTGAAGGTTTGGGAAAGGCATAGAAACAGGAGAAGAGGGGAAGAAAAGGATGGGAATTTCAGAAAGAATAACAGAGGGGATGCCATCTGCTCACCTGGGGCAGACTGAGGAGACGGATGGATACGGGTGTTCCAAAGGTCGCCATACATGGGAAAATGAATAAACTCATTATATTTTCTTATTTTTTTATATTTTAATGTTTGTGTATGAACACATAGAGAAAAATAAGTGATTGTAACATTATGTAATGGATATTTTATAAATAAAGGTAAATTTAGCTACAATTTCCCAGTTTATCTATGTATCTGTGTTCATCTTTGGGTGTAGAATGAAGACTCATAAATAGGAAAATGATATATCAGCAGGCCAGGCCGAGGCCTGGATTCCTGCAGATATTGGGTGCAGCTAAAGAACTTGAACTTTGCCTGTAAGACACAGAGAAAAATTGCTGCCCGGCTTGACCTGACAAATCAGCATTAATGTGACAGATCCCTGGCTGCAGTCAGGGACCTGGCAGGCAGGCCATTTCCGAGGCTTCTGTCGTGATGCAGGCCAGACATAGCCCAGGCCTAACCCGGAGGAGGCCCAGGCTGGTGGAAGGGCAGGGCGGCTGAGCACGAACGCAGTGTTCCTCTTCCTTGCAGGAGATGAAATACCAGCCTGGAAGCACCAGACCCCTTTGTCCTTTGTCCCTGAGCAAGAAGAATGGAGATTCTGGGGTATTTGCTTTGTTTGGCTTGTTGAGTGATTATCAGTTTTCTGTGTCTGTGCTCTCACCACACCCTCTGACTCACCCTGTGTGCTATAGGCGGGTGCTTCTTTTCAGATATTTATAATAAATTTCTTTTTCTTCTGCAAATATCTCGTTTTAGACAGTGCATTCAATTCACATTCATTTATACCTACTGCTTTGTGAGATTGGAAACCTGCCTTGCTAGAGGCTTGCTCACTCAAGCAAAGAGATGAAGCAATTAGTTGTGAATTTGATAGGTGGATTTGATGAAAGGTCAGAGGTAGAACAAAGCCAAAGACTACTTTTCACAGCTATTAATATGCTATTGTGGGACAAAGAATGGTTGTGAGCCAGGAGTCCTGAATTCCAGTCTCAGCTCTCTCATGAGCAACCTAACGCTAAGGATCGTGCCTTAGATACGCTCCTTGAGATTTCCATCCCTGAGTTTCTCATTCATAAAATAAAGTGGCTCTGTCTGATGTCACTCTAATTTCATTCTCAGCTTTATAATTTTAAACATATCTCTCTTGAGAGCCAGTGGTTGGGTACAGCTCTCTAAAGGAATAAGGTGACGTAAGGTCTTTGTTCTGTGTATGATACCGAGTGTGGCAGGAATAGTGCTTATTCCCAAACATTCCCCCCTGTTGCCTAGTTTAATGAGTGGTAACAGGACAAACTTTACTTTTTTTTTAACAGATGGAATCTCACTCTGTTGCCCAGGCTGGAGTGCAGTGGCATGATCATAGGTCACTGCAGCCTCAAACTCCTGGTCTGGGCATAAGTGACCCTTCTATGTCAGGCTCTGGAGTCACTGGGAGGTATAGGTACAAGCCATCATGCCCAGATAATTTTTTTAAAAATTTTAAAATGTTTTTAAAGAGAGGCGGCGCTTATGGCTCAAAGGAGTAGGGCGCCGGTACCATATGCCGTAGATGGTGGGTTCAAACCTAGCCCTGGGCCAAAAACTGCAAAACAAAACAAAACAAAACAAACAAACAAACAAACAAAAAACATTTTTAAAGACAAAATCTTTCTGTGTTGCCTGGGCTGGTCTTGGTCTCCTGGCTTTGAGCAATCTTCCTGCCTCATCCTTGACCTTATTCTTAAGAAGCACTATATTTTATTTAACTCCTATTGGGCCTAGAGATAAAGCAAAACCCCTGTTACATATTTTTCCCTAAGTAGGAATGTAATTTAAAGAGGCTTCTTTAGTATGTCAGAGGGAGGCCCTGTGGTGTCTCTGGTTAGAATAGCTCAGATCCCCACCCTGCTAAGTACTGGCTGGGTGACCTCAGAAAGATGCTTATTTGAGCCTTCGTTTCTTTATTTGTAGCTGGAGATTGTGATACAGATCTGATGGACTTATTCTGGGGATTTAATGGTATAATGTTTATAATACGTTCCCTACTTACCTGGCACTTAGCAAGAGCTCCATAAGTGGGTAACCAGGAGAAGTAGTGGTAAAAACTACTAATTTTACAGGCTAATTTTCTACAGCTTTAGTTCCTCAATAATGGAACTGAATCTAAATAGTTATAGCTGCCATACCCTTCGCTCAAACTAACTAATCAGGAACTTGACTGGTTTATGCAACACAGCACAATAGGCCTTAGAGTTTATAATCTTAGGCATGTCCCAAGATTTTCTTTAATATTTAAATTTGCACATTTATGCAGGGACTTGCATTTCTCCTGCACACTGTTTCCTTCACACATTTTTTTGCATACTTTATGTCACAGGCCAACTATCATTACAATTTTCTGTCTTGCTTAATGGCTGATTTTTTTCCCACAAAGTAATATATTTAAAATATCATTTCAGCTGAAATGCTGGCCCTGTATCAGCAAGCAGCAGCATCACAGAGGGAATGAGTGCTGGACAGTCACCCGCTCTGCTCGGTGGCTGTGACACTTGCTCTCACACATTAGCCCAGTGGCACACAATTCAAATTTGTGCCCCAGTAGAATGACAGCCTTCTATGCATTAGGTGCCCCTGGAATGATAAAACAAATGCAGAAACAATTACTATTAAGTCTGTGATTGCCAAATCCATGGACACTAGGGCCCTCTCAAGCTGCTGGAGGGGCCTGGGACAGATATATAATAATTAGAAAATAATACTCTTTCAAAGCAAATAAAAAGAGTTGTTTATTTTATTTTATTTTATTTTTTGAGCTGTTGATTTTAAATGCTTGGAAGTCTCTGATGCAACTTTGCTCCAATACCCATAGAAAATGACTAAAATCTAAGGCTGCTAGCCCAGTGGTGCATGTTACTGACTGGCTAGCATATGTACTAACCACCAGGCCTGTGAATCAGTGTTATCTGAAAAAGCAAATCAAACAGCTTAAAATGAAGCAAAACCCCACCTTACGTCCCATCCATGTCTTTGTCTTCTAACTCAGAAAACCAGAGTTTTCACCAGCTTCACCAAAGAGAAAATGAGGCAGCTGTGTCTCTATCGCACAATTTACTTTATGAGATGAACAGCAAGAGTCAGGACAAGGCCAGTTAGCCCTAGATCCAGCCAAACTAGACAAGGGAAATATATACACTGAGTGAAAAGTTGAGCAGGAACTATGGACATTGATCAGCAGCCCAGGTGGCACCAAGCAGGGCCAGAGTTTTTCTGTACACCTGACCTTTGGTAAAGATCTGCTCTGAGTAGATCTCTCACAATTCAGAGATAAAGGAACATAAAAAATGGGGCCTGTGAAAACACATTGCACTATACGGAAAGCAAAGACGTTTCCAACAAGTCTATGAAACAGCTTGGCTTTGAAAATGATTTATATGAAATGGGAGAAAATTCCAGAAAACTGCTTGACAAGGTTCCTATGAGAGAGGTGAGTCAAGACAAGCTAAATGAATGGTGGAGAGGTGAGGGCAGGTGCATCTGTATACACTGGGAGGCTTCAATCTATGTGTATGTTGTAGAAAGAGTCAATCCAGATAATTATCAAAACCATCACCTCACCAATATCATTTTTTTGTGATGCGAATATTAAAAATCTATTATTGTAGCAGTTTTGAAATATATGGTGCCCTCCGCTCTGGGGTTTTGCTTTCCAAGGTTTCAGTATCCTCCGGCCAACATGGTTCAAGCATACTAACTGGAATGTTCCACAAATAAACAATTGTGTGCCATTCACTGTAGTGTGATGAAGTCTCACGCCGTCCCTGCACTATCCACACTGCGTGGGGGGCTTCTCTTTGTCCAGAGTATCCTCACTGTGGACACTGCCCACAGTTAGCCATTGACACTGTCTGTTTCTGATATCCGGCCACTGACATGGTCATGGCTCCATGGTCCAGGATCACGCGAAGCAGATGGTTCCACTTCTGATGTGACATTGGAAGGTCAGACATAGCCCAACGCTACGTCATTCACCTCACTTCGTTTCATCACATAAGCATTTTGTCATCTCACTATTTTGAATGAGAGAGAGAGAGAGAGAGACCACAGTCATATAGCTTTTGTAGTATATTTTTATAGTTGCTCTATTTAATTAGTAGTTATTGTTGTCAGTCTCTTACTGCTCCTAATTCTTATTTACCGTAGATATGTATAAGAGGAAGAAACCGTTTATATAGGGTTCTGTACTATCCGTGGTTCTGGGCATTCAGAGTGTCTTGGAAAGTATCCCCCAAGGATAAGAGGGACAACCGTATATAATACATTGTTATTAACTGTGGTCACCGTGCAGTAGGACAGATCATTAAAATTCATTCCTCCAGTCTAACTGAAGCTTTGTATCTTTTCATCACCACCTCCCCTCTTTCCATCCCTAGCCCCCTGCCCAAGCCTCTGGTAACCACCTTTCTACTCTGTTTCTCTGAGCTCAGCTGTTTTAGATCTATATAAAGGTGCGATCAGACAGTATTTGTCTTTCTGTGTCTGGCTCATTTCACTTAGCCTAATGTCCTCCAGTTACATCCCTGTTGATGAAAATGACAGGATTTCCTTTGTTACAGACTGTACGGGATTCCTTTGTGTATTTAGATCACATTTCGTTTATCCATTCATCCACTGACAGACGCTTAGCTTTCTTCCATACATCACATTCTGTACACTTAGTTGTCAATTAAAAAATCAATAGACATTAAAGAATGGTTATCATATTTTGTGTTTCACAGGCTAGTAAAATGTGTCCCCCAAATCTGGGGAACAAATTAGGATTCTTAACTTTTATTTTGTAAAAAGAATAAAACTAATAAGAATAAATTAAACCAATAACAACTCTGAAAAATCTGTTATCTGTGATTTCCATGATTCTGAAACAATGTTCACGGTAATCCCAAAGTTAGGGTGGACATAGTCACATAATAAAAGAAAATATTTTGGAAAAAGGGCTCTGTTGGCTGGGCTAAGAAAGGATTGCATTTTTTAAAAACTGTAATAAAGAAATTAAATTCCTCTAAGGCAGCACTGAGCAGAATTGGAAAGATGGGAAATTAAAACAGTAATGGAAGGAGTAAACTGAAATGCTCTTTAAGAATGAAAAGAAAAAGAAAATATGGTATGAGAGCCCTGAGGCCAAGGTGAAGGTGGCCCTGAGGAGATCTGACTGAGGAGTTGCAGGTGTTTCTTGGGGAGGAAGAAAGATCAGTTAGAACAGAAGAGTGATCCAGCATATTTGAGAAAACACTTCTCTGATGAGACCAGTTCTTCATATATGCAGGTAGGAAGTGTTTATTATGAATAGAAATCCAAAGATAGGAACATAATGGCGAGCATTTGGAGTTATTAAGGGTTGTGATGCTTAATTTCGTGTGTCAGCTTGGCTCCGTCACAGTACCTGGGTCTTTCCGAGAAGGTATTTTTTGAACAGGACTTTGAGTAAAGCAGATTATCTTCCCTAATTTGGCAAGGCTTTCCCCGGTCAGTCAAAAGCCTTAAGAAAAAAAGACTGATCTCCCTCCCCCGCAAGAGAGAATTTTGTCATCAGGCTGCTTTGGACTCAAACTACAACTCTTTCTTGGATCTCCAAGCTGTCAGCCCACACTGTGGATTTTGGACTTGTCAGATGCCAAGACCATGTAAACCAATTCCTTAAAACAAGTATCTCTTTCTAGATATGTAAACATGTGTACTTCCTATTGAATCAGTTTCTCTGACTAACGTAAAGATAAAGAAAAAGAAGTCCTCAAGCATTTTGATCAGAACATCAATAACCCAAACAGCCCCATCCCCATCCAAGAACAGGGATCACAGAATGGAGAGTTCTCATTGTCATCCTTAGTTGTGATTTTGCTTTTTCCTTGACACTTGGTATTTAAGAGATTTTTGTCAATTTCCAAAAACAGCTTTTCCAATTTAAAATTTGTTTTATTATTCATTATTTTCCAGTATTAGGGAACATGGCCTGGATGCTTTCTGCTTTATGGAAATTTTAACAAATATTCTTATGGGCCTGTAGGAGTCTTGCTGTTACCACAATGTTTGCAAGTGTCTCATAAATCTTTGCGTGAACAGTATATTCTCTTATTGTAGATTAGAAAGTTTGTTAGGGTAGAAAATGTTATATATCTACTACATTATTCAAATTTTCTATGACCTTTTTTGTTTGTTGAGTAAAGCATCTAAAGTGGAGAGTAGCATGGTAAACTGTTCTCTATTGTAGTCATACTCCAATTTCTCATATATATCTCATGTAGGTATATGCATTTATATACATGTACAAAATGTTTCACTTTATACATTGTGATACTGTGCTATTCTACAGATGAAGACGCCTGGATAGAAGGTCATATTTTTCTATAATATGATGATATAATTTAATGATATAATAGGATTCTCCTTGTTCCATATAATTTTTACTTTGAATTAGGCCTTTTAAAAATTAATCTTGCCTTTTCCATATTGTTAACTTTGTTCTTTTAAGTTTTTCTTTTTATGTTTTATTTTCTTTTGAGCCTCTTATAAGTAGTAACTGTGATTGCATTTTTAAAATCCAAACTAAAAGTCTTTATTAAGTGAGTGTCTAATTCATTTATATTTATTGTTTTTATATTAGTAAGATTAGTTTTATTTATGTTACTTTGTTTTATGCTTTGTATTACTCATACTTCTTTCCTTTTTTCTTTCTTCTTTCTTTCTTTCTGTTTTTTTTGGAGACACAGTCTTTTTCTGTCGTGTAGGCTAGAGTGCAGTAGGGTCATTATAGCTAACTGAAGCCTCCAACTCCTGGGTTCAAGGGATTCTCTTGCCTCAACATCCTAAGTAGCTGGGACTACAGTTGTGAGCCACTAATTCTCTATTTTTTGTAGAGACAGGATCTTGCTCTTGCTCAGGCTGATTTCAAATTCCTGGCCTTAAGTGATCCTCCTGCCTCAATTCTCCAAAGTTCTAGGATTATGGATGTGATTCAATGCACCCGGCCATTTCTCTACTTTTTATGGTTGTTTTACTAAACAAATTATATTTTGTTTCTTAAAAATCTAACATAGAATTTTAAAATTCTAGGAGTTTTAGCAATATTGTTTAATTCACAGTTTGAAAAATTACTGGTTCCATCCTGAAATGATGTTTCAACACTGGCTCTAGTAAGATGAGCCTCTTTGGTGCCTTTCTATTTCTGTGTCTTCTCCCGCATGTTTTATTTGTTCATAAAATCTGGTAATTTGGACCCAGCGTATTGCTATTACACTATATTTTAATTACAGATATTCTTTTTGAAGAACTGATTTGAGCTTTTATGTTTGCTTGTAACCAATTTTTATAATGATTATTTAGATTCAACTATATATTTAATAGGTCTCAATGGTCACCACTAATCCCTTGATATTCAGATTTCCTATTCTTGAGTTTTGCTTTGTCATTTTTTGTTTTGGTAAGTCATTTTCAAGTAGTTGTTACCGGGAGACATTTTCTGAATTCTTGCACATCTATTGCTTTTAACATATCAAGGGCAACTTTTCTGGATAAACATTTTTTCAAACTCATAACCTACAAAGTCTAGGAATTACCCTGTTGTTTACTGATAGTTTAGTTCAACAGAAGTAAAACTTTGAGGAATCTGATTGATTGTTGTGTAATAAGTTTTGTCCTTCATGGATACAGAAAAGATATTATTTTGACAAACGTGTGTGTGCATGTGTGTGTAATGAAAACTCCTGTTTTAGAGAAAAACACTTGAGAGGATTTTATGAAAATCAGAAATAAGGCAAGAATGTTAACGTACTGATATTTTTGACCTCCAAAGTTGGTATGTTGAACACCTAACCTCCAATGTCATGGCATTAAGACATGGTGGCTATGAAAGAAATGGAATTATGATTCTTATAAGAAGAAACACAGGACAGATATTTGTTTTCTGAACCATGTGAAGCTGGCAACTACAAATCAGTGAGCAGACCCTCACCAGACATGAGGTGTGCTGGTACTTTCAACTTCTACTTCGTAGCTTATAAAACTGTGAGAAGCAAATGAAGTTTAGCCACCCAGTCTATTATAATTTGTTGTAGCAACCCAAACTAAGAAAAAGGCCTGTGGCAGCCCATATAGCCTATGGCTAGGAGGAGTGAGAGTTATAAGAAATACCTGTATAGCTAAATAATGGAACACCTGGGTGGAAAGGGCATGGAGAGGGAGTAAGCTCTCTTAACAAGCATGAGAGCTCGCGAGATGAGAACAGTGGTGAATTGGTAGTCTCTACACCTGTGCTGTTGAGAGGCACGAGATCAGCCTTATATTAGGCTGCAGGAGAAGGCAGTCAAGGAGCATGTATATTCTATCACGGACCCTCTAACTCTGTCTCTTCTCCTGCCGGCAGAACGCCAGCACGGCATCTCTGCTGAAGATCACCAAGCTCTGCTAAAGACTAAGATCTATCTTTCTAAGAAGACTGCTTTACTCTCTCTAAGACGCTCTCTCTCTCCAGCTAAAGTAGATAGTCCTCAGGCACCTAAGAGTCCTGAGCAAGGTAACTTAGTGGTCCGCATCTGGAACCTAGTTAAGCCGGGCCCAAGACCTGGCCGGTCTGGGGCCCTAACAAGTGGTGTCAGAAGTGACATGTGACAAATGCCAACTATTACCATGATTTATCTTCTTTCTTGAGATTTTGGGCCAATGTAATAAGCTATGAAAATAATTTTGGAAGAGAAATTTTTCCATTTTTGGGGGGAGATATTGTAATATACACAAAAACAAGAGAATACTTTTAGAATTTCTATAATTACAAAGATATTTGAATAAAGATGTTTATATGCAAATGACATCTCATATATATATATATATATATATATATAACTCATGAGAGAACATAATGAGAATATATTCTGTTGAAAAAGAATAATACATATTTATAAACTTTTGATCAATTCTAACAATAATTATTTGGGACCTTTATGAAAAATCCTACATAAAGTTAACAATCCTTACCAAATTAATTCATAGTTTTAACAAAATCTCAAAGATTCCTAGAGTTTATTTGTTTTAGGGATTTTGTCCAATTTCCACATTAATCAGAAGAATAGCATTTTAAATTAATAAATTTAACCTGGAAAATTAAAATTTGATGCTGTTTAAGAAATAAAACAGCAATGACAAAAGAGTAAGTTGGAGGAACTTGGCTTACCCAAGATTAAAATGCATAACAAAGTTATAACAATGCCTTGTGAGGATACTTGAAAAGGATACTCTCCTGTGCTCTTGGGTTCTTCTGTCTTCTGACTTTAAACTCTTTCCATGATATGTTCATGGTATCCGTGACCACCTGTATGCTAAGAGCCTCTAAGTTTCTGAATCTTGTCTTCTTTAAGACTTATATAGCCAAAGTGTACTTCATATCTCCGTTTAGTTATGTCAAAGATATGCACTTTCAAAATTCCCAAGATGAAGTTTACAGGTTTCCCCTTAATATGGTCCTTTTCCAGCACGGTTAATGGCACTGCTGTTCATCTGGTTGTACATCTTGACAGCATCCAAATCCTTCTTTATGTCTCTTCTCTCTCTCTCACCTTCTATATTCAATCTGTCATCAGCCATATTCATGTAACCTCCTAAAAATGAGCTCAAATCTGTCCACTTTCCCCCATTTTATAATAATTGTTATCATCCTTGGCCATGTCAGGAAACAACAGAATTTACTGGTTACTAGCAGGGGTTCAGAACTAACATTACCTGGCTTTGATTTTGGCTCTACCATTTATAAGTTGGGTGACCTTGAAAATTACTGAATCTCTGTGCCCCAGTTCACTTATCAATACATGGGATAGTGGCTGAGAAAGGTGACTTATGCCTATTAATCCTGGCACTCTGGGAGGCTGAGGCAGGAGGATCGTTTGTGGTCAGGAGATCAAGATCAGCCTGAACAAAGCAAGATCCAGTTCCACTACAAATAGAAAAATTGGCTATGCCTTGTGGTGGGCACCTGTAGGCCCAGCTATGTGGGAGACTGAGGCAGTGGGATCACTTGAGTCTAGGGGTTTGAGGTTGCTTCAAGGTAGGCTAAGACCACGACACTCTAGCCTAGGTAACAGAGAAAGACTTTATCTTTCTCTCTCTCTCTCTCTCTCTCTCTCAAAAAAAGAATATAATTGGATAGAATTGTTGTGAGGATTAAATGAGGTGGTACAAATACAGCCTTAGGACAGTGCTTGGCACACAGCACACACCATGCTGTTACCTGGATTGTTGTCATGACCTCTCATCTGGAAGACGGTGGTAGCCTCTGTACTGCTTCTTCATAGACACTCTTGCACCTCTCTTATCTATACTTCACCTAGCAGCTGCTGGTCTTCTAAAAATCATATCAGATCTACTTACTTCTCTGCATAGAATGTTCCTTAAATTGCCCATTAAAAGTGGAATTAAGACTCTGTCATCCATCAGTTATTGCATGTAACAAACTGTTCCAAAACATCCTAGAACTGTGGGGCAGTGAGCGCCCTGCTCCTGTATGTCAGCAGGTCAGCAAGGGTGGCTATATTCCACATGGGACTGACTACCCATCTGGGGTATGTTCTTTTCACAGAGACTTCCTGAATCTGCACTCTACCCAACAGACCCATTTCTAAGCATTTGCTGCATGTCACACCTGTCACCATCTGTTGGCCAAAGCAAATAGTCACATGACCAAGTCCAACATCAAAGAATCAGGAAAGAATACTCCAAACTAGCACAACTGCAAATCTTAAATAGACTTGATCTGGACTTGCCCTCTAATCGCAGCGCCACTGTCCACGTGCACCTTGTCTGCTAACCCCAAGGAGAGCCCTGCCAGTCTTCAGTGTGCATACCTCCTTCCCACCCCAGGCCTCTGTAGAGCCTGAGGCCTCCTCCTAGGATGCTCTCCACTTCCTCTCCCTCTCTTCCTACCGAAGGGCATTTGGAGCACCCCTTACTTTCCTTTATCGCATTCATTTCCATTTAAAGTTTACATATCAATTTGTTCTTTTCTTTTTATTAAATCATGGTTGTGTACATAAATGCAATCATGGGGTACAATGTGCTCAAATTTATATACAGTTTGAAATATTTTCATCGAACTGGTTGACATAGCTTTCATGGCATTTTCTTAGTTATTGTGTACAGACATTTATATTCTACATTTAGTAAGTTTCTTTACATGGATGGAACTGGAAAATATTCTTCTTAGCAATGTTCTTTTTTTTTAAATTTGGGGTTTTTAAAAATTTTATTATTATTTATTAAATCATAACTTTGTACATTGATGCTTTTATGGGGTTCAGTGTACTGCTTTGATATACAGTGTGAAATGCTTACATTGAACTAAGTAACACATCCATCACAATTATACTTGTTTCTTAATAGTTTTGAAATGTACCATTGCATCATGCACATTAGATGAGGTCCCCCCAAATGCCCTCTCTCCTCCCATATCCCTACATACCAATTTGATTAACACCTATATAATTTATAAGGGCAAACATCATGTCTACCATGGTAACTTCAGCTCTAGGCAGGGTAGCAGGTAGGCATAGGGACACATAAATATTTGTTGGGTGCATGAATAAATAATTGAATGAATAATTACTTATAGAAGTGTCAATTGGTCAAGCACCTGGAAAACAACACAGCTCTGTGTATCTGGAGCCTGAAAGATTGCATACCTTTGGACATAAAGACACAAAACCATACTCTTCAGAGTCTGTCGTGGGGAAATAATAAAAAAGGGTTACAAAGATTTATATAAAGTTGTTTATGAGAATATTTTTTAAAAATCATCATCGCTTTTGTTATGCTTTCAAAAGCAATTATGCTCATATAAAACATTTAAACAGGACATCAAAGATTAAAAGTAAAAGCAAAAGTATTTCATATCCCCATATCCCAGACATAACTATTGCTAATTGACTGCTATAATTGTTTCCAAGTAGTTTCCTTTGCATGTATTCGTATTATTACTAGTAGTTTTTTCCCAAAAATGGGCTATAGAAACATATCTCTTTTAATCTACCTTAAGAATGACCTAAAATAACATTATTTGTCTCTCAAATATTATCTTAAGTTTACATAAATCCATTACAATATACCATATGTCTCCCCTGTACCCGGCACACTCAGCCAAGGAGACCAGCAGAGAAATTCGACCATATACTCTTGGCCGGTGATGGTCTTGTCCTTGCCAACATGAGGGATCATAGTGTCGTAAAGTTTTTGTAATTTATAAGTGAGAATAATTAATTGTGTAAAATTGACAGGTAATAGTTTCTCAAATTTCATCCCACAGAAGTAAGTTAAGTATGTGCAATGATTCACCTACACACGAAATCCAATCCATGGTCACTTCAGGAGTCTCCAGCTGCAGTGCCACTTGCAGGAAAAAAGATCAAACGAATAATCCCGCCACTCCGCTCCAGACACCATTTGAGAGTATAGAGGAAGGTGTAATTGCATAGGATTTGCACCAACTGAGAATTTATTTTGATTTTAATAAGGAATAGTTCTTGATTTAACTATGAATGAAATCAAATAACCAAGGCCAGGGATTTGATACGTATTTAATGTTGTTACACAGTTTTTTTTTTCTTTTTTGCTTTGTCGAAACAGCTCTCTCCTTGTTGCCTTGGATCTGACGGTAATCACAAAGAAAGCCAGTGGTGTGAGCACGCTGTCTGAGAAGGAGCTCAGAGTACCCACCTGCTGAGCACACTGCCGTCAGGGCCCTGTAGTGAGGAGAAAAGTGTTGTGGTTATTTCGCATTCTTTTCTTTTCTTTATTTTTTCTATTTTTATTTTTTTTTGTAGAGACAGAGTCTCATTTTTTCGCCCTGGGTACAGTGCCGTGGTGTCACACAGCTCCCAGCAACCTCCATCTCCTGGGCTTAAGCCATTCTCTTGCCTCAGCCTCCCAAGTAGCTGGGACTATAGGCACCCGCCACAACACCCGGCTATTTTTCTGTTTTTTTGCAGTTCGGCTGAGGCTGGGTTTGAACCCGCCACCTTCGGTATATGGGGCCGGTGCCCTACTCAATGAGCCACAGGTGACACCCTTTTCTTTTCTTTATTGTTTGAGATTCATTGAAGGTAGGAAGAATTAGGTTATGTTGATTGCATTTGTTAGGTAAGGTCCCTCTTATAATCGTGTCCTGCCTCCAAGAAGTGTTCTTCTCCTCTCCATCATTCCCCTGTCGCTGGCCTTGTATTACATCATCTATTGCCTTCATATTAGAAACAAGCACATTGGATTCTTACTTCTCCATTCTTCTGATGCTTTACCAAGGAGAATGTGTTCCACTTTAATGGAGGTTAGTACAAAAGATGTAAACTCTCCATCACTTTTAATGGCTGAATAGTATTCCATAGTGTACATATACCACAACCTGTTAATCTAGTCCTGGGTTGGTGGGCATTTAGGTTGTTTCCACATTTTGGAGATTGTAAATTGAGCTGTGATAAACAGGCAAGTGTCCTTGTGATAAAAGGACATCTTCTCTTTTGGGAGGTCTGATTTGAGTTCTTTGAGGATTCTCCACACTTCCCTCCAAAAAGGTTGTATGTGCAGTCCCACCAGCAATGGAAAAGTGTCCACATCCATACCAGCATCTGCAGCTTTGAAATTTTGTGATGTGGGCCATTCTCACTGGGGTTA
>CAUYRH010036945.1:0-25471 GCA_963574655.1 Perodicticus potto | reverse complement strand
AGGAAGATTTCTTAAACTGATAGAGGCCATTTACAGTAAACCTACAGTCACTATCGTATTGAATGGAGTTAAATTGAAATAATTTCCACTCAGATCAGAAACCAGGCAAGGTTGCCCATTGTCTCCACTGCTGTTTAACATTGTAATGGAAGTTTTAGCCATTGCAATTAGGGAGGAAAAGGCGATCAAGGATATGTTAAGCAGTTTGATGAAAATATTTCAAATTGCATATAAAACCAGCACATTATAACCCGTAATTGTATTAAGGTACACAGCTATGATTTAATTAAAAAAAAAAAAAAAGAGAGAGGGAATGAGAAACAAACCAACAAAAGAAAAACTGTTGGCATCTAAGCAATTTTCCAGTTTTTTAATTCAGATTTCATTAGCTTCTTTTGAGTTTATTAATTCTGAATCAGCATAATTCAACACATTGGAAATTCAGTTATAATGATTGAAAACCAAAGTTTCCATTATAAAAGCCATGTTCTACGAATATTCAGGAGTATATGTTACACATATCTTTTTAATTAGTATTAATTAAAATAATTTATCACTTTAACAATGTAAGTATATTATTTAACAGGTATGAGAGGTGTTTTACCCTGTTGTTTTGTGGTGGTCCAAGAGTATCTTTAGTTCTTCTTATCAACTTCTTAAGAATCTTCTCCTTGGTTTTGGCAGCTGTCATACTGGTGCTAAAATTTATTGAGGAGACTATAATTCTTTCATTTCTATTATTTTTAAAATAATTTTCATTAGTTATAACTTCTGGCTTTTTAGTAGCATTATCTATGATAAAAAAAGAAAAACAAACTTAGAACACTTTAAGACTTTTTGATTTAAGATGTAAAGAAATTTGAAAATTATATAATTTTACTATATTGTCATTTTCAAGAAATTATTATCATACTAGGAAAACCAACTTTGGGATATTTCCTTACTTTTTCTTGGTAAACATTATCTTTTTGCAACCATAGCCAAATGCAATAGTATGAAATCTCAGATAATTCTCTGTTCATCTAAGCATGACAGACCCATATAACTTAAGATCTAAAAGTAGCAAGCATCTCTGTGCACCAAAGTCATCAAAAATGAAGGCATATTCTATAAATGAAGATCATCCAGAAGGTTGTTTGGAATGGTGGTATGGCAACTTAAAACAAATCAAAATCAAAATCTGCCTCTGGCAGGAATTTTGTGGTCAGGTTTCCTTTCCATTTCCACTGTTATCTCTGGCCCACTCCATTTTTTCCCATTGAGAAATGGTGTTGCGGCTCTCAAAACTATTGAGTCAGAATTTTTGAAGAAGAGGTTCCTGAAACTCCACATGTTACTAATGTATGGCCTGATTTGACAACTCTAAAGAAACGCAACTTCTCTACTGTACTATGTCTAAAAACAGGAAAGAATAGATCAGAGAGATATTGCCTTCCATTACTTCTGGACTTAGTCTATGGTTCCACTGATAAGCTAAGTATCAGCTTTCTGGTAAGTAGATAAATATTCCTCTACTATAACCATTCCACTTTTTGAGTAGGGCAGAATAGTTTGAGAGGCTATTGGATAGTTTTTCAGAACTTTTAAAAATTTAAATTACCAGTTGAAATCCTCATTTTGCTATTTCTATTTTTTTTTTATTGTTTGGGATTCATTGAGGGTACAAAGAATTAGGTTACAATGATTGCAATTGTTAGGTAAAGTCCCTCTTGTAATTGTGTCCCACCCCCAAGAAGTGTGCCATATACCATAAACCCCTACCCCCTTCCTTGTCCCCTCTCACCATTCCCTCCTTCCCCCCCCTCCACCTGTATTATTAGCTCATCTACTGCCTTCATATTAGAAGTCTGTTATTTATGAATACATATAAGAAATGACATATGTGGTTGAGTTAGAAATGTTTTGAAGATGTACTATACCATATACCTGGATTTCCAGTTGGTGTCTTATGAGTTTCAGAAATCAAGATGTTGATATTCTGTTTTAGGCTATTGGAATAAAATATTTTAAGGATTCAAGTTTAGTTTATTTACCATAATAGCTGCATTAACAACAACAACAAAAAAGTAACAACATGTGGTTGATTTTACTTCTATTTCCTATAAGAAAAAAATTTTGTGTTTTGCTTGTGCTTTCACACATAAAATTAGCATCACCATTAGGACTAATATAAAAACTAACAAAATATGGGCTTACTTTAACAAGCAAACTAGGCAAGAGTATTAGGTATTTTCTTTGGCTAATAAGCCATTAGCTCCCGTGCCTTTATAAAATGCATTTTGCCTATGGATCATTCAGAAAAAGCCCCATTCACCTTTATTTTGGCATTGTTTTTAGGTATTTGTTTTTCTTATGTTTGATTGAAAATATGAAATAGCTGTCTTTATCTATTTAAAATTCACTTCAGTTTAAAAATTGAGCATATCACAAAACATTTTTTCAGACTTCATTATTTATGATATTTAGGTAAAGAATGATTCCTAGCTCATGCCTGTAATCATAGCACATTGAGAGACCAAGGTGTAAGGATTGCTTGCAGCCATGAGTTTGAGACCAGTCTTAGAAACAAAGTGAGATCCTATCTCTACAAAAAATACAAAAATCAGCCCAGTGTTATGCCAAACATCTGTATAGTTCCAGTTACTTTGGAGATTGAGGCAGAAGGATTGCTTGAGCCTAGGAATTTGAGGTTGCAGAGAACTATGATCATGGAACCACACTCTACCCTGGGCATTAGAGTGAGACTCTCAGGAAAAAAAAGAGAATATTTTTTATTGTATTATATGTTAAATGTTTCAAATATTATTTCTCTGAATTTTAAGGCCTTATTTAAGTGTAGTAGGAAACAATTTCAAATTCAGTAGTATAATAGGGTAGATAATGGTGGCTTGGACTAAAAGTAGCATTGGAAAAAGAGAAGTAGAAGAATTTAGGATGTGCATGAAGACAGAACAGACTTGACTAGAAGACTAGATGTGGGTAGGGAAAAATGGACATTGGGAGGAATCACATGGGCTCTTAGAGATGGATTGGTGAGAGGAAAGAGGAAATTCAGAAGTGATTCCCAGGAATCAGGCTTGAATCACTGCTTCTTATTTATTGAGATGAGAAACACTGGAAGAAGACAGGTTTGGAAGAGATATTAAGAGTTGAAATTTATGAGGTATCCAACTAATGGCATAGACAGTTGGGTATATGAGTCTAGTGATTAGAGGAAAAGTCTAAAAGGGGATCTCTATTTTATCTTCTTTTTCAATTCAAACAATAGCAGTCTTTGGTAACAGAAATAGAAACAACTTTAAAAATTTTCACTTTTTATTTACGCAATTTAGATTCCTTTTTTTTTTCTTTAGGAAGAGACAGACAGAATGACAGAGATAAAGTTCTTTGTCAAGAGTATTTTTACATTTGATAAGAAGGGCATGTATCTCTAAGGCAACAAAATCAATATAATGGAAAACTTGTATGCTTTGGGTGCATTTTTCCTGAAGAAAAATAGTTTATACTGGTACTTTATGTTACGTAAAAAACATTGAGAATTTAAATTCAGTTATATTTATATAAATGTAAGAATTCATCACTTATAAGAATGAATCTAGTTATTAATACTTTGGAAAGTAGATTTTTTTTTTTTTTTTTTTTTGCAGTTTTTGGCTGGGGCCGGGTTTGAACCCAGTACCTCTGGCACCCTACTCCTTTGAGCCACAGGCACTGCCTGGAAAAGTAAATTTTTTTCTCGATAGAAAATTAGAATAGACCAATAATAAGTAAACAGATTGAATCAGAAATAGAAAGTCTCCTGTCAAAGAAAAACTCAGAAGTGGACAGTTTTTTACTGAATTCTACCAACCATGTAAAGAGCAATTAATGCCAATCCTTCTCAAACTCTTCCAGAAACCTGAGGTTGAGGGAATATTTTCAAACCCATTTCACAAGGCCAGCATTACCCCGATACCAAACCCAGAAAAGTACATTACAAGAAAAGAAAATTATAGTCAATATCCCTGATGAACATAGATGTAAAAATCCTCAGCATAAGACTAACAAACCTGATTTGACAGCACATTAAAAGAATACTTCACCATGATCAAGTGGGATTTATCTCAATCAATATGATATATCATATTGACAGAATGAAGGACAAAAGCTATACAATTATCTCAATAAATGTAGAAGAAACATTTTGACAAAATTCAACACTTTTTCATAAAAAGAAACTCTCAATAAATTAGATATAGAAGGAAGGTACTTCAACACTACAAAGGGCCATATGTGACAAGCCCACAGCTAACATCATACTCAGTAGTGAAAATTTGAAAGAATTTCCTCTATTACCAGGAACAAGATGAGGATGCCCATACCCACCACTTATTTTCAATACGTGGGGGTGGGGAATCTGATGCCTTGGGGCCACATGTGACCTGGTTTCCTGAGTGTGGCCTTTTGTTTGAATCCAAATTTTACAGAACCAATCCTTTTAATAAAGGAATTTAAGGAATTTGTTCTATGAGGTTTGGATTTAGTTAAGGGGCTGCAGGCTGTAGCCAGAAAAATTATGCAAGAAAAGAAATAAAAGTCATTCAAAAAAGAAGTCAAATAGTCTGTGTTGCTGACAACACGATCTTAACTCTAAAGACAATACCAAAAACAAACAACCAAACACCCCCCAAAACCTACTAGAAATGATAAATAAATTCAGAAATTTCAGGATGCAAAACCAATACAAAAGCAAGTCACCTGAACTACCTGAAAAGAAACTAAGAAAGCAATCCCACTTACAATACCATAAAAAAATAGAAGTAAATTTAACCGGAAGGAAAAACATCAGTATATTAAAAAATCTAAAACACTGGGCGGTGCCTGTGGCTGAAAGGAATAGGGCACCGGCCCCACATGCTGGAGGTGGCGGGTTCAAACCCAGCCCCAGCCAAAAACTGCAAAAACAAACAAACAAACCCCCCCCAAAATAATAAAACACTAATGAAAGAAATTGACAAAAATACAAATAGGTGGGAATATGTCCTGTCTTCATGGATTAGAAAAATTAATATTGTTTAAACATCTCTATTACCCAAAGTAATCTATACATTCAACGCAATCTCTATCAAAATTACAATGTCATTTTTCAGTTTTTCTGTGGAACACAAACGACCCTGACTATCCAAAGCAGTCTGGAACAAAAACAGCAAAGATGGAGGCATCACATTACCTGATTTATAATATATTACAAAGATATAGTAATCAAACAACATAGTACTGGCATAAAAACAGACATAATGACTAATGAAACAATACTGAAAGCCATCCATACACTTACAGTCAACTGATTCTCAATAAAGGTGCCAAGAATACTCAATAAGGAAAGAATAGTCTCTTCAATAAATGGTGTTGAGCAAACTGGATATCCACATGCAGAAGAATAAAATTGGACCTTTATCTCATACCATATATGAAAATCAACTCAGAATGAATTAAAAGACTTAAATGTAACAGCTGAAACTATAACACTACTAGAAGAAAGCGTAGGGGAAAAGCTCCACAACATTGGTCTGGGCAATGACTTTTCTTTTAGATAACATAATCAACAATAGCCAAAATAGTGAAATGGGATCGTATCAAATTAAAATGCTTGTGAACATCAAAAGGAATAATTAACAGAGTGAAGAGAAAACCTCAGGAATGGGACAAAATATTTTCAAACCATACATCTGATAAGAAGATAGGATTTAAAATATACAAAGAACTCAAGTCAATAGCAAGATAACAAATAACCTGATTAAAAAATGGAGAAAGGACTTCAATAGGCATTTTTCAAAAGAAGATATAAAAATAGTCAGCAGATTTGTGGAAAAAATGCTCAATATTAGTATACATTAGGGAAATACAAATTAAAATTATAGTGAGACACATTATCACTTCAAACCTGTTAAAATGGCTATTATCCACAAGGCAAAAAATAACAAATGTTGGCGAGGATGTGAAAAAAGAGAATCCTTTACACAGGTGGGGTGAGAATGTAAATTAGTACAGACATTATAGAAAATAGTATGAAAGTTCCTCATAAAACTAAAAATATAATTACCATAAGATTCAGTGATTCCATTTCTGTGTATATATTTAGAAGAAATGAAAATCTGTACTCCCATGTTCACTGCAGCATTCATTATTCACAATAGTCAAGTTATGAAATCAACTTGTGCCCATCAATTGAAGGGATTAAAAATGTAATATAAATGGTAATACATGTATGTATATATATGCAATGAAAGGCTATTCAACTTTAAAACAGAATGAAGTACTATCATTTGCAACCACAAGCTAAACTCAGAAAAACAAATACTGCATAATCTCACTTATAGAGTGAGATTAGAATAGATAGAATAGAGTAGAATGGTAGAAGCAGGGGCTGGGGATAAGGAAGGAGGAAATGGGGAGAAGTTATAACTTTCAGTTGAACAAGAAAAGTAAGATTCCGGTATCTATTGCCCAGCATGGTGACTATAATTAATGAAAAGTATTATATATTTCAAATCACTGAAATAATAGATTTTAATTGTTCTCAGTACAAAAATGATAAGTATCTCAGGTGATGGATATGTCAATTAGTTGATAAAATTATCCACAGTGCATATACATATCAGAATATGACATTGTACCCCATAAATATATACAATTATTATTTTTCAATTAAAAATAAAAATTTAAATTAAGAAAATAAAAGAGAGATTCGGAAAAAGTTTTCATTTTCTCTTTTGAACAATTCTTCATTTTTACATAACAGATTTTCTTTTTAATAATAAGGCACATTTATATACTAAAGCAAACATTTTTACCAAACAAATCAAATTCAGTGCTTAATATATACAACCTTGATTTTTTAATTTCATTATATAATAGGACATCTCCCAAAATTGAGCCATATTTTATATCAAATGCTCCTGTACCCTCTAATTTTTCAAGCATTTGGTTAATGGCAGCAGTTTTCCCAACACCAGATTCTCCTAAGGGGAAAAAAAAAACATTAGGTTAGATTTATATGCAAGAAAGTGACACATGTTAACATATTAAAATGAGCTAATAACATTTTCCTTCATCTGAAAATTATATGAAAAATATATTTTTGTTATTCCCTTTCAAAAATATGGTTAAGAGTGGCTAAATAGGGAGTTGATAAGAAATCCTCTCAAGTTATTGGAATTGTTTATATCTTTCACAAAAGTATGGATTAGGAGTTAACCATTATTTTTATGTAATGTTCCTTTAGGCTTATCACAAACCTTTTTGATTATATAGCACAATAGAAGTACTCTGTAAAATGACATTCCCTGAAAATGTTTACTAACACAATCTGAGGGAGAAATTTGATGATAAGCTCCTTATTGAACCATAACAGGAATTCTTGAGTTTACAATTTGCTAAATATTAAAGTCAAAAGAAAAACTTCTTAGACCAAATTAGTAGCAAGATATAAGTTATCTGAGAGTTACATTGCTGGTATTCTTGAATATGGAACTGGGAAAGCAATACTATTGCCACTGGTGATAGGCAAAACAAGTTAAAGAATTGGAAAAAGTAATCAATGAATTGAAATAAGTGTTAAAGAGTAGGAATTGTATCAAACTCCTTTGATAATGGTAAAAGAAAAATTTTAATACTGGGTTAAGGGGCGGCACCTGTGGCTCAAGGGCGCCGGTCCCATATACCAGAGGTGGTGGGTTCAAACCCGGCTCCGGCCAAAAATTGCAAAAAAAAAAAAAAAAAATAGGGGGATTCAATAGTTCTACTGGAATTAGCCCTAAAGGTAATGCAAAGATGAAAAATGATTTATAATATCCTGTATTAGCAAACATGTGGGGAAGCGGGCATTCATATACTGTTGGTAAGAATATAAGAATATAAATTGATACAGTAACACAAAATTTTTAGTGTGTATTTTTACCCACTTACAAAATAATCTCAGTCTAAACCTCCTAACTCTGAAATTCACCTTCTGTTAAATATTTTTAATACCTGTGAGAAGAACAGGGTAGGAATTCTTTAAAAGAAGGCTCATGAGAAAAGACAGGCATATAGTAGTTCTGGTAGGAGTATAATTAATGCCCTCTCTACATTCTGTTATCTTCAAGAGGTTTTCACCAGATCCTTGATGATCAGTTAGTACTGAAGGTCCTAAGTTAAAAAAAAAAGTTTTAAATAACCTACAAAGAAATATTCATCTAATCTTTTATGTACTTAATACTTTCTAGAAAAGTCTGTATGTTACAAAGCAATTTAAACATATGCAGATAAGCCAACATTGTTACAAGAGACTGAAATCTCTGTTGATTTCACAGGTTGTACTTCTCACTCACGAACTCACTGCATATATTCCCAAGTCTCCCATAAGCAAATGCCATGGCTTTCCTGCCACCAAATTTGCTAATCTGCCCTCCTGGGTAAGCATCTCTTCCTCCAAAGTCCTGCAAGAATGAAGTAGCTCTTCTGTCAAAGATTCCTGCAATCCATTTTTTTTCCCTGAAATCCTTTCTTAAGAACTTCACTTTTTGAGTAACTCTTCTCCCCTACTATTATCAATCTTTTCCTTTCAACTGGAATTTTCTATCATACAAATATGTATGAACTAGTATGTCTAATCTTTTTATTGATTGAACTATGTGAAAATGACATTTTAAAAAGTAAAAGCCAGTTGAATATAGGCAATTTAATTTAAAGCACTCACCCACCCACCAAACAAAACTTCCTTGGATTCTACAGTTTTCCATAAATACTTCCCTACCCACTACTCTCCCCCGTTACACGGCCAAAATTCTAAAGAGTTAAATACAACATGGCCTTGTGTACTCATATGTTATTAATTTTTAAATTAAAAATTGGTGGAATAACTAATACATTCACATGGTATGTAATTTAAAAGTATTCCTTTAAATACATAATTTAAAATGTTCTCATTCCTGTATTCCAGGTACCCAGCTCCCATATTTTGTATACTGTTCTGCCATTTCCCTTTTTAAAAACTTGGTGGATTTTAGAGATCCTTCTATATTAGTAATTCTTTTCTGATTAAAATTATTCCATTTAATAAATATTTCATAAATTTTTCACTAGTTCTTCAGTGATGGTGGATATCTATAGTGTTTCTAATCTTTTACTATAATTATAAAGCTGAGTTTATGTAACGTGATTCTACATATATGTGGAATAATTTCTTATAAATGGAGTTGTTGTGTCAATATAAATGGACCTATGATTAATAATTTTGATAGGTATTGACAAATTGCCGTCCAATGTTTGAGAGTCTGTATCCTCAGAAACTTTGCGGTATTACAGATGAGAAATTGCATCTAATTCATTTAATTCACATTTTCATATTGTGAGTCACCTCTTTTTATATTTGAGAGAAATTTTGTTTTCTGTGAACTATTTATATTCTTTAACCATTTTTATAGAAAATGGGCTTTTGATCTTTTAAAGTTTGGTTTGTAGAGGCTCTTTATAGAATAAGAAAATTAGCCCTTGTGATTTGACTTTATTTATTCCCTGTTTATATGGTTGTGTGAGCCTATGTTTTCTTGTTGGCTTCTACAATTTGTGCCATATGTAGAAATATTGCTTCCATTCCAAGATTATTTAAAATTCTCACATAATTTCTTCTGATAGTTCCATGCTTTAAAATAAAAAATTACTTGTAGGAATAACTTAAGGTTGGGTAATAGTACTATTATACAGAAAATATTTCCATTAGTTTATTAGGTAGATCCTGGGAAACTAGAGAGGGATTACCTTAATCCCAATTTAAGGTTTAAAGTTCCTTAGATCCTCATAATGATCCAGACAGTGTATCTGGCCTCAGATGTCGCATACCTGGATATGGGCTGCTTAATTTAGTTCACTTTTATAGAGAAAGTATAGCCCTTCATCAGCCCAGATTAAATTACAGATGTACATGTGTGAAAAAGTGGAGGAAAGGAAACTTTGAGTTTTGTCCTCTTTGACCCCTGAATAACTAACCAAACTGATATGACAACTTGACTGATTCCATCAAAATTACATGTAATTCGTTAAATTGATATTGTGCCCTCAATAATTACTATAAAGTAAAAATTTCAGTACTGTTTACTATGAATTTAATATTACTACAAAATTTGCATTTAAACCCCTCAAACAGAAATCTGAATAAAATATATTATTCTTAATCTGCAAGTAAAATGTTTCCTTCAGATAAAAACTTTACCATAATAGTGGTAAAGAAAATTCTGTCATGGTCTGTCACATCTGTACTCAATATTGGGATTTATATATATATCATATAAATATAGCAAATAAATAAATATATTTATACAAATTTATATATAAACATCTCAACATCAAATATATATATCTCTCAACATCTTATAAGTCCTTAGAGTTTGGGTTCCAGGAGAAAGGGCTTCATGTTTTTTCCTTCCAACCTGTCCTCTATACCAATACCACATCAAAAGGTCTTATCTAACCATAGTTCTGACTACTTTATTTTTTTGTTTTCTATACTCAGTCTATTTTCCTCCATTACGCCCAATTTAATGAAGAGTACTATAAGGCCATCTGAAACAACAGGTTTGGGTGGGAAGGCATCATTTCAATCAGATCTTTGCTGTTAAAATGGCTCCCACCTAGCAGAGAGCATTTAATATGAGGCTTTTGAGAAAATCTTAGGTCCAAAGAATTATCTTTTGATGCTTGGGGAATAGAAACAGTTAACATTTTTTAAATCATGAGAGACCAGTTTACTAGACGCTCAATTTAGATTGCAGGCTGCAGGGGGAGAAAGTCTCCCTTATCAGAACTTTTCATGTTTGCTCACAAACTAGTTAGCTTTTATCTAAAATAATGTTTCTCTTACTGGGCTTCAACAAGGGCAAAAAAGTAACCAATGCACACCAGCATTACCACTTTCAAGCCACTTGTCCAGGAGTTATAGGATTGGTAAACAAATGGTTTGCTTCCAAGATACCACAAGTAACAGTTTTGCCAGATGTTTAGCCATGGCGTATCAAGGGTCAAATCTTAAGCATTGTGTCTTCACTGCTTAGCATGTGACTTTTAAGTCATTGTCACGTATTTCAGGATTTATAAAAAAATAGGCTAATGTGCGGGTACAAATGATTAGGTTACAACGTTTGCATTTGTTAGGTAGAGTCTCTATTCTAGTTGTGTTTTGCACCCAAAAGATGTGCCATATACCCTTAAGTTGTGCTCATGAAGTGGGAGCACATCAATCCCCTTTGCTCCCCTTTTCTCCTTCCTTCCTCTTTCACCCTGTCTCATCTTGAATTGAATTGAATTTTTCTGTTGTGTAGGTTGTGTATTAGATTGTCTACTGGTTTCATATTAGTATTGAGTACACTGGATATTTGCTTTTCCATTCTTGTGATACTTTACTACAAAGAATTTCCTTTCCTTTTCCTTTTCCCCTTCCTTCCTTCGTTCCTTCATTCCTTCCTTCCTTTGTTCCTTCCTTCCTTCCTTCTTTCTTTCTTACAGAATTTCACTTTGTCACCCTTGATAGAGTGCCATGACATCATAGCTAACAGCACCTTCAACTCCCATGCTCAAGTGATCCTCTTGCCTCAGCTTCCTGAGTAGCTGGGATTATAGGCACCTACAAAAACACCTGGCTATTTTTTAGAGAAGGGGTCTTACTCTTGCTTGGGCCCATCTTGAATTCCTGAGCTCAGGTAATCCGCCTGCCTCAGCCTCTCAGAGGGTTAAGATTATAGGGGTGAGCCACCATGCCCGGCCAAAAGATTGTGTTTTAACTCTATCCAGGTAAATACAAAAGATGTAAAGTCTCCATCTTAATTTATGGGCGCAGAGTATTCCATGGTATACATAAGCCAGTTTGTTAATCCATTCCTGGATTGATAAGCATTTAGGTTGTTTCCACATTTTGGAGATTGTAAATTGAGCTGTGATAAACAATCTAGTGCAAATGTCTTTATGATAAAATTATTTTTTTTCTTCTGGGTAGATGGGTAGATGCCTCGTAATGGCATTGCAGGAACAAATGAAAGGTATATTTTGATTTCTTTGAGGAGTCTCCATACTTCTTTCCAAAGAGACTGTATTAGTTCACAGTCCCTCCAACAGTGTAAAAGTGTTCCCTTCTCTTCACATTTGTACTAGCATCTGCAACTTTGGGATTTTGTGATGTGGGCTGTTCTCACTGGGTTTAGATGATATCTCAGGGTGGTTTTGATTTGCATTTTTCTGGTGATTGGGGATGATGAGAATTTTTTCTTGTTTGTTAGTCATTCGTCTGTCTTCTTCAGAGAAGATTCTGTTCATGTCCCTATCCTAAATAGGATTGTTAGATTCTTTTTTTAATTGATTAATTTGAATTCTCTGTAAATTCTAGTTAGCAATCCTTTGTCAGATTTGTAACATGCAAATATCTTTTTTCATTCAGAAGGTTGTCTATTTGCTTTAATTGTTGTGTCCTTAGCTAAGCAGAAGCTTTTTAGATTAAGTAAGTCTCATTTGTATATTTTTATTGTTGTTGAGATTGACACATAAGTCTTTGTCATAAGATCTTTCCCCAGGCTGACATCCTTAAGAGGTTTTCCCGCAGTTTCTTCTATGTTTTTTATCCTTTCAAGTCTTAGATGTAAACCTTTTATGCATCTTAATCAATTTTTATACATGGTGAAAGGTGCAGGTCCAGTTTCATCTAATAATTTTCTATTCTGTTCCAGATGTATATGTCTCTATTTTTGTACCAATTACTATGCTGTTTTGACCACTGTGGATTTGTAATATAGCCTTGAAGGCTGGTAGTGATTACCCTGGTTTTGTTTTTATTACTAAAAATTGCCTTGGCTATACTGCTTTTTTTTTTTCTGGTTCCATACAAAATGACAAATTATTTTTTCCAGTTCTTCAAAGTATGCTGTTGGTATGTTAATGGGGATTGCATTAAATCTGTAGATTGTTTTGGGTAATATAGACATTTTAGCAATGTTGATTCTTCTCTGCCATGAGCATGGTATGTTCTTCCATTTGTTAATATCTTATGGTATTTCTTTTCTTAGGGCTTCATAATTCTCTTTGTAAAGGTCCTTTACCTCTTTTGTTAGGTATATTTCTAAGTATGTCATTTTCTTTGACGCTACTGTGAAGGGAATTATGTCCTTGATTTGATTCTCATCTTGACTGTTATCGGTATTTAAAAAGGCTACTGTTTGTGGACATTGACTTTCTACCCTGAGATGTTACTGTATTTCTTGATCACTTCCAGGAGTATTGTGATTGTGTCTCTGTGGTTTTCTAAGTATAAGATCATGTCATTGGCAAAGAGTGAGAGTTTGACCTTCTCTGCTTCCTTTTGGATCCCTTTATATCCTTCTCTTGCCTCATTGCATTGGCTAGAACTTCCAGCACTATGTTGAAAAGTGATAGAGGACATCTTTGTCTGATTCTAGTTCTAAGCAGAAAAGCTTTCAGTTTTACTCCATTCACTCTGAGATTGGGTTTGTCATGGATGGGCTTCAGTAAGTTTGAGAAATATGACATGTATGCCTATTTTCTTTTTATTTTTTTGCAATTTTGGCCAAGGCTGGGCCTGAACCCACCACCTCCGGCACATAGGGCTGGCGCCCCACTCCTCTGAACCTCAGGCACCACCCTATGTATGCCTATTTTCTTAGGAGTTATTTTTAGAAAATAATGCTGAATATTTTTATTGTTTCAAGTTAATTGTGGGTACAAAGAATTAGGTTACAACGTTTGCATTTGTTAGGTAAAGTTCCTTTTATAATTGTTTCCTACCCCCAAGAATTGTGCCATACATTCTAACATTATGCCCATCCCCTTCTCTCCTCCTTTCTCCCCTCCTTAGTCTCTTGTTTCCCCATCCCTCACCTTGAATTGATTTGAGTTTTTGTCTTATGTGAGTGTGTATTCAATTGTCTACTGGCTTCATATTAGAATTGAGTACACTGGATTCTTGCTTCTTCATTCTTGTGATACTTTACTAAGAAGAATGTGTTCCAACTCCATCCAGGTTGATACAAAAAATGTAAAGTCTTCATCTTTTCTTGTTTTTTTGAGATAGAGTTTCAAGCTGTCACCCTGGATAGAGTGCCATGGTGTTATAGCTCACAGCAACCTCCAACTCAGGCCTAAGGGGTCCTCTTGCCTCAGTTTTTAAATTTTTATTAGAGACGGGGTTTTGTTTGTGCTCAGGCTGGTCTTGAACTCATGAACTCAAGAAATGCACACACCTCAGTCTCCCAGAGTGCTAGGATTACAGGTATGAGCCACCGCACCCAGTGTCTTCATTTTTTTTTAATTGCTGAATAGTATTCCCTGGTATACATGTACCACAGCTTTTTCATCCATTCTTGGGTTGGTGGGCATTTAGGTTGTCTCCACATTTTGGCTACTGCAAATTGAGCTGCAATGAACAGTCTAGTGCAAATGTCCTTATGATAAAATGAGTTTTTTTTCTGTGGGTAAGTGTCTGGTAATGGGATTGCAGGATCAGATGGGAGGTCTAATTTGCGTTCTTTGGGAATTCTTGATCATCAAAAAAATGCAAGTCAAACCCCCCTGAGATATCACTTAATCCTAGTGAGGCTAGTCCTTATGACAAAGTCTCAAAGATGCAGATGCTGGTATGGATGTGGAAAGAAGGGAACACATTCCATTGTTGGTGGGAGTGTAAACTAATACAAACTTTCTGGATGCTAAATTTTGTCTAATGCTTTATTCTGCATCTATTGAGAGGATCATATGGTCCTTCGTTTTTGCTTCTATTTAAATGGTGAATTACATGTTCAGATTTGTGTATGTTAAACCAAACTTGCATCCCTGGGATGAAGCCTACTTGATTGTCATATATAATTTTTTTAATGTGTAGCTGTAATCTATTGGCTAATATTTTATTCACTATTTTTTTTGCATCGATATTCATTAGTGAAATTGGTTAGTGAATTGTAGTTCTCCTTTTTACTTGGGTCTTTCTTTATTTGGTATCAAGGTGATGTTTGCTTCATAGAACATGTTGGGAAGTTTCCTTCTTTCTCAATGTTTTGGAATAGGTTCTGCAATATAGGTATAAGCTTTGCTTTGAAGGTTTGATAGAATTCTGGTGTGATGCTGATCTGATTCAGGGCTTTTTTTTTTGTTGTTGGAAGCTTTTTTTATTGTTTCTTCAATTTCAGTGCTTGATATTGGATGATTCAAGAGATCTATTTCTTCTTGGTTAAATCTAGGCAGATGGTGTGATTTCAACTATTGGTCCATTTCCTCCACATTGTCACATTTCTGGGCATAGAGTTTATTGTAGTAGTCAGAGATAATTTCTTGTATCTTGGTGGTATATGTTGTTATTTCCCCTTTTTTCATCTTTGATTGAGGTTATTAGAGATCTTACTTTTCTCTTTCTAGTTAATCTGGCTAAAGGTTTGTTGATTTTGTTTATTTTTTCAAAGAACCAATTTTTTGTTTTATTAATTTTCTGACTGACTCTTTCGTTTTCAGTTTCAGTTATTTCTGATTAATTTTGGTTATTTCTTTTCTTCTGCTAGGTTTGGGATTGAATTGTTCTTCCTTTTTCACTTCTTTTTCTTTGCTCTTTTCTTTTGTTTGAGATAGAGTCTCCGTATGTCACCCTTGGTAGAGTGCTGTGACATCACAGCTCACAGCAACCTCAAATTCTTGGCCTTAAGCAATTCTCTTGCCTCAGCCTCCTCAGTAGCTGGGACTACAGGTGCCCGCCATAATACCCAGCTATTTTTTTTGGTTGCAGTTTTCATTGTTATTTTAGCAGGTCTGGGATGGGCTCAAATCTGTCAGCCTTGGTGTATGTGGCTGGCGCCCTACTCACTGAGCTATGTGCCCTGAGCCACTTTTTCACTTCTTTGAGATGCTTTATTAGATTATAGATGTGTTCTCTTTCTGCTTTCCAGATGTAGGCATCTTATGTGATAAATTTCCCTCTTAGGACTGTCTTTGCAGTGTCCCAAAGGTTTTGGTAGCTTGCGGCTTCATTGTTATTCTGTTCAAGGAATTTAATAATTTCCTCTTTATCTCCTCCTTGATCCAATAGTCTGTCAACATAGAGTTGTTTAGTTTTCATGCCTTTTAATAGGGATGAAAATTTTTGTTGGTGTTGCATTCAACCTTAATTATTTTTTGGTCTGAGAAGATACAAAATATAATTACAACTTTTATTTTTTTTGAGGTTGGATTTGTGTCCTAGAATATGATATATTTTGGATTATGATCCATAGGCTGATGAAAACTTATATTCATTAGCTTATATTCATTCATGTTTTGTATATGTCTATTAAGCCCAATTGTTGTAGGGTTGCCTTTAAATCTCTTGTTTAGAGGATCTGTCCAGTACTATCAGAGGGGTATTGGAGAGTCCTAAGTTATTATGGTGTTGTAGGATATCATATTGTTCAGACCAATTAAGGTCTGTTTCATAAATCTGCAAGCATTTAGGTTTGGTGAATAGATATTTAGTATTGAAATGTCCTCCTGTGTATTGTTCCCTTGACCAGTATGAAGTGACCACCTTTGTCTTTCTTAACTTTAGTTGTTTTAAATCCATTTATATCTGAAAATAAGATTGCACCCCCTCATTTCTTCTGATTTCCACTTGCCTGAAATACTGTTTTCTATCCCTTTACCCTGAGTCTTGTTTTGTCCTTTGAGGTTAGGTGTGTTTCTTATAGACAACATATAGATGGCTTGTGCTATTTTATCCAGTCAGCTAGCTTGTGCCTCTTTAGTGGGGAGTTCAAGCCATTTATATTTATTGAGAGAATTGATAAGTATGGTGGAATGCTTTTCATTTTATGCAGGGAGAATGGGGACCAAAAACCCCATTATTGGCAGAGGAGGGCACCCTCAGAAAAAGGGAAAATTAGAAAGCAAGCTGAAGGAGTCAGAATAAAGAAAAGTCAGCTAAATTTAATATGTCACTTGACTGAATTAATAAAAACTTTTTTGACTTCATTACATGTGAGGGGAACAATTACATAATGGGGATCAAATCTAGTAAGTTAAATAACCCGTACTGTGGCTTGATCAATTAATTGAGAAATGAGGTCCAAATAAACAGGTAAGAGTTTTTGAGGTATTATTTGGAAGAAAAATCCATTCTAAAATGTGGGTATTCTGTACAATTATTCCTATAGGAGAATGAGAAGTAGGAAAAATAAGAATTCCCATGGCTTCATTTAAATTTATTCTATAAATTTGAGCTTCTGGAATTTTTTTTCTATTAATTAGAGTTTATTAGTATTTTCTGGAGTTAATTTATGAGAACTTTTAAAATCAGGGGGTCCCCTTAAGATAGTATTTAAATGAGTTAAAGAATTGGTTGGAATACCTAAAAATGGATGAATCCAGTTTATATCAGTTAATAATTTTTGAAAATCATTAAGAGTGTTAAGTTTATCTTTTCTAATTTCTACCTTTTCAGGTCTTACAAAATTATTTTCAAGTCTTATTCCAAGATACTGATATGGAGAAATAGTCTGAATTTTATCACTAGCAATAATTAATCCTATCTGGGTGATGACTGTTTGTAAGTCCTCAAAACATGCAATTAATTTTGAGCAAGGAGGTGCAGCACAAAGTATGTCATCCATATAGTGAATAATATAACACTGAGCATGCTGCAGTCTGATGAGGCAAGAATTTGACCCATATATAGTTGACCAATAGTAGGGCTACTGAGTATCCCCTAGGGTAGTACTTTCCACTGATATCTGTTTGTTCATGATTATTTATTTAGGGAATAGTGAAGGCAAACTTTTCACAATCAGAAATAACTAAAGGAATATTAAAGAAACCATTCTTTAAATCTATTAGTATTAAAGGCCAATGTTTAGGTATCATTGCCAGAGAGGGCAATCCAGGTTGTAATGTACCCATGGGTTGAATAATAGTATTAATGGCTCTTAAGTCTGTAAGTATATGCCATTTGCCTGATTTCTTTTCAATGACGAAAACAAGTGAGTTCTATGGAGATAATAAAGAAGATTCAATATGATCAGCTTGAAGCTGTTCTTTTACTAAGGACTCCAAAGCCTCCAACTTAAGTTTTGGTAGTGGCCACTGCTCTACCCAAATAGGGTTTTCAGTTTTCCATTTTAAAGGAATGGGTGCAGGAGGCTTAATAGTGACTGTTCCTAAAAAGGTTACCCCAAACCTCTTCAGTTAATGTTACTTTGGGGAGCAATAGGAGTAATATTTCCATCCTCTTTTCTTCCTAAACCTTTTCCTGGCATAAATCCCATTTTTAGCATTATGTGTTGACTCTGAGGATTGTAACTTGCAGAAGGAAAAGAAATGTCTATGCCCCATTGTTGAAGTAATCTCGGCTCCATAAGTTAATTGGAATGGGCACAATCATAGGCTTAATAGTACCTTCTGTTCTTCAGGGCTTTCGCAATTTAAAATCATGGAACTTTGAGAGACTTTATCAGGTGTGTAGACTCCTGTTAATCCAGTTTTAGGAGGTTGTATGAGCTAGTGTAAAGGCCACTGTTTATTTAAAAGAACAGAAATGTCTGCTTCAGTATTTATAATGCCTGAAAAAGGCTTTCCATTGATGGTGACTATACATAAAGGCCTTTCTTCTGTAATTTGTTCTGTCCAGTAAGTGGCCTTACTAGTTGGGTCAGTACTTCCAAACCCACCAGATCACTTCTATAATTTGAACTAATTATAATTTGAATTTATCCCTCATAATCTAAGTCAATAATTCCTGTATGAATTTGAACACATTTTAATGTAAGGCTTGATCTTCCTAATAAAAGTCCTACAACCTCAGGAGGAAGGGGCCCCCAAACCCTTGTTGGTACTTTAAGAGGAGACTCCCTGGTAATAAAGAAACTGCCTATTGTGGTGGGGGACAGCTGTGATACTGTGACCCGCTGGCTTATTGACTGCAATTTGGGAATGTTATTATTGGAGGGTTTTGTCAAGGGACAAAACTCTGGAGTAGAAATCACCCATTTTTTGTCTGGGCCTTGGCCTGGCCCCACATTCAGTTTCCCTGAACCATAGTGAGAGGTTTACCTTCAATATCAAATTTGGAGTGACATAAATTTTTCCAATGTTTTCCCTTCTTACATGTAGGACACACGCTAAGTGGTTCTTTTTGTTTAATAGAATTAACTCCTTTTTCCTTGGAGGAGGATTATTGACATTGTTTTTTAGCATGTCCCATGGCCACAAGAATAGTACTTTCCTTCAAAGCCAGTGCTAGGGCCTCCTACTTTCAAGCCAGCTAAGACTTGGGCACTAAGTTTTGCATTGTAAAGAGGACCTCCTATCTCCATACACGTTTTTATATACATAGAAAGTCTGTTTTCTCCTGGAGGAACTTTATTTTTTACTGGCCTTATGGTGGCCTGGCTTTCAGTATTTACAGCTTCATATGCAATGAGTTCTATGATCATTTTTCTTCCTGCCTCATTGGGCAAGGTCTTTTCTGTCATGTCTTGTAGACATGCTATGAAATCTGGGTAAGGCTCATTGACCTTCTGTCTGACTGTTGTAAAAGATGGACAGGTTTATCCCTCATTTTGGATCTTTCTCCAGGTTTCTAAGCAACATTGGTGTAGTTGCTTAATGGTCTCAGGGGTCATTTCAGCTTGACAGCTAACATCATTAAATTCTACAGTTTTTAATAATTCATCCTCTGTAATCAGGATATTTCTCTGTCTATTAATACAAGCTGTGATGTGGATAGTGTCTGACCATGAAGTATGGAATTGCAGAAATTGAGATTTGATTGAGCTAGTTCTTGCCAAAGCTTCCAGTCATAAGGCACAAGTTTTTCATCTTTGGGTATAGATTTTAAAGAATTCTGAACAAAAGGAGAGTTGGCATCATATTGTGACACTATAGCTTTAAGATCTTTTAAAAATTTAAAGGAGAAGACTTCCCACTGTGCCCATTGGGGCCCTTCTGGTCTCTTCTGATCATCTGGCACTGGGTCAAGGGATATTAAAATAACTTGATAATTCAATGCTTCCTCTTCTTCTTGAGCCCTTGCTTCCATTATGTTGCAGATTATGCAAGAATCCATGAGTAGGCAGGTTTATGACTTGGGTTGAAAAAGTTGTTTAGTGGCTCGAGAATCATTTTTGGATTATTATTACATTTAATAGAGATGTCTCCAGGGACTGGCTGGTAATGAGGGCCTGGAGACCGGTATCTTGAAGATATAGTAAACTTTGTTGGTGGCCTTGCAGGTGGTGGCTGCTGTGGTGGCTGCAAGACTTTCTGAAAGGGAGGGGCGGACAGCTTTAAAGGTGGGTGTGTGTGTAACTCCTTAAGGATCAAAATCTATGAGTGACTCTGCGGACAGGGGAACTGACTCCTGTACATTTTCTCCAACATCCTGGACTGAAAACTCACTTAAAGAATCTTCTGAGGTTTCTAGATTTTTATGAGAGCTATTTAATGATCCTGGCAAGGTGAACAATTCCTCAGCACAAGATGGTGGCATAAGCAGTGCACAAATAACAGCCCAAACTGAACAAGTTGAAAGAGGGAGAGAATGACTCGATTTCTGAGCTTGAACAAGCTCTCTGCTTACCCCTTCTCAATTGGTGATGTTTAAAACTCCCTCCATTGCAAACCAGAAATTTGAGAGCTCGTCAAACAAAGAACACAGAGCCTCTGAACTGACAGAGACCTCCCCTTTCTTTAAGGACAAGAGTATTTGTTTAAAATTGGGAGAGAGGTGAGACTCTGAATTTCCCATTGTTACTTTGAAAATGCTTCTGGACACTTTGGGGAACTTAACAAAAGCTGAGAAGCTTCGTCTTTAGGAGTCAATTGCTGAGAACAAATTACCTCAAAAATGTCACTCAGGTGAACTTCAGAATCCACAGGAACCCATTGGGCACAAAATGTGGGTGGGCTCCAAGTGTCAAGCCCTGCATTGGGCACCAAATTTCGGGGTCCCACCCCAGGGGAAGGTCCACTGACTAAGGGTTGGCATGACCGACTGAAGAAATATAAAGTTAGGAACTATAAAGTTAGGAATGACGATAAAGAAAGAGACGTGAGACACAAAATAGAATTTCCATAGGTGGAAGCTCAGGGGAGCACCACCTGTTCATGAGCTCTGGTGAGCTCTGTCTTGAACCACCTATTCATGAGCTCTGTCTTGTTCCACAGAGTTTTTATTGAAATCTATCTGCCCAGGTGGCAAGCTGAGGGAGGGAACAAAGACACCAGCAGTTTCTCTGAGTGAGCATATCAGTTCCTATTGTTATTATTATTAACTTTAAAGATTTGAGCAGTTTTGGAGTATTGGAAACTTGAGCCTTGTGTGGGGGAAGGCTACTGTTTGAAGTCACACACACAGATTCCTAGGGAGATTTTAAACTCTGATAGTTTACTGTGGAGTAAAACACCTTTTGAGGAATCCCTTTGAGGAATTGGTGGGAAGGAGGCTTTTTCTTCTCATCACCACTACAGAGGATTTTCCTCTGCGATAAGGGGTGCAAACCCTTTTGCCATATCTCAGGGTTTGAGTTTTTCCCTTGGTGTCTGCCCTAGCCAAATGCAAGTCTCCACAATGGTACTGCTTTGTCTGTTTCATGGGCAGGAAACAACCTAGAAGGTGTATCTATTCAAGTCTTGTCATAAGCTCTTTTATGATCATTTAGTTTCTCAGAGTGTTCACAGACACAGCAGGGTTCTGGTGTAAGCTTTATCCCCAATAGGCCACAGTTTCAGTAAAGGCCAGAAACTTGTTCAGATAAGAAATTTAGCAATGGCTAGCTTAAAGGTAAACCAGCTGACTTTTCTTTGTTCCAACTCCTTCAGCTTACTTTTTAATTTTCCCTTTTTCTGGGGTGCCCTCCCCTGCCAACAATGTGGTTTTTGGTCCCCATTCTTCCTGCAATCTTGTTTGGTGAAAGTCCATTGCTTTGTTTCATCTTTTGTGCCAATGTGGAAGCTAGGTTTCATCCTTTAGTTTTTGGGTGTATACTGTTCTGGTGGTCCATTGCGATTGCCAGTGGAGAGACCAGGTCTGAATTTTTCCTGTAGAGCTGATCTGATTGTATCAGATTTTCTCAATGTTTGCATATCATTAAAAGATTTGATTTCTTCATTGAATTTGAAGCTTCATTTAGAGGGATACAGAATTCTGGGCCGAAAATTGTTTTGTTTAGAAAGGTTAAAGGTAGATGGCCAGTCTCTTCTGGCTTGAAAAGTTCCAGCTGAAAAGTCTGCTGTCACCCTGATGGATCTGAGAGAGGTTACCCGAGGAGGGTGAGGTCTGGGAGAACAGGTCTTGTCAAGGAGAGCACAAGGACACACTTGCAGGGTCCTCTCCATGGTGACTCAGCCCTTAGGAATTTGTAAAGTTAACTTCCTGGAACTTGGAAATTTCCAAATTCTGTGAAATACTGTAGTTCTGTAGGGGTTGGACTAGCATCTCCCACTTGATTCAAACTGGCCAATAAGAAGCGTACCTGTGGGGTGGAACTTTCTGACTGTCGATTAAAAGGGAAAGATCAAGCCAGATGGGGAGTGTGGCCATTTGGAATTCTTCTATGCCGTAAGCTCCCAGCTGGTGAATAAAGCCCTTCCTCTTATAAGTGTGGTGGTCAGGTGCTCTTTCTCTCAGTTGGGCCTTGTCTTCCTGCAACATTTTTGGCTCCCTGACCAGGAAGTGAGATCACCCTTGGAGAGAACATGCACCCGGTGGTTGCTGCCAATCCTCTGGACACCCATGTGGGGGCCCCTGATCGGCCTGGGTGACGTGAACCACTGAGCGTGCCAGGGAGGCAATTTGGCCTCCCTGTGTGGATGCCTTGGCTGGGCTAAGAAAGGACCCCGTCAGCAGGTCTTCAAGGAGTCAAACACCGGGAGGAACTGGCGTGCAGGAATAGGTACCTACACAGGGAGACATCTAAGACAAGGTATGATTGATCTGGGGATCCCACTACAGTTTTAGTGGAAGAAGGAGCCTGATCAACTCCTTGGGCATTAGATTGCCGGCTGGTGTGTTGAGAGGTGTGTGAGTGTGTGTGGTTGCGGTGTAACTGAGTGAACTCTGAGTGTGGAGTTGGACGTCCCTTCACAGGGCCTTGGGGAGTGTTGGTTTGCCTCTTACGGCTATGTGGCAGCTTGAGTGGGAAATCGAGGCTGCCCAGGTTAAGAAATGGGTTGGAATTGTATGCATGTGAGTGCTTGGAGAATGACTTAGATGGGTAACAATAGGTGTGGTTTTGCACCCCCAATTCATGGGGTGAAACGAATGTGTGAGTGTGCCCTTCTTCCCTACTCCAACTTTGTCCCCTGGCTATTCTGAGAGAAACTGGAAGTTCTAGGTTTTCCACTTTACATCTTTGGTGGTGGCTATGTGGGTCTTGGGGGAAAATGAAAAGACATTAGAGAATATGTTGTTGTAGTTTTGTTACTGGAATTTCTTCAGTAAGTCTTTGGTCTCAGGAATTTGAGAATTGAGCCCGTGGGCCACAGATAAGTGATTAAATGGCATTTTGTTGGACTAGGGTCTTGCAGAGGGAGTGGAGAGTGCCAGAGCTATTGGCAGAGGGGCTGTGCCTTGGAAAGTGTTGATGTTTGGGCAGTCCGGTGAGCTCTGGATGGCCCTTGAAAATCTGGGGGAGAGTGTGAATCTTGTGTTGGATGAGATTGTATCCATATAAGCAACAGGTCTCCAAGGTGAACAACCTCTGGAACGGGGGAGGAGGCCAAGGTCAGAGGTTTCCTGCATAAGTCCTTTGTCTAGGGGTAAATAATTGGCCCTGAGAGATATTTTGACTAGGATTTGGTAGAGGGAAAAATACCTTTACAAACTGAATGGGTGTTTTAGCAAATGAATGAATGCAGCCCCTCACCTTGAACAAGGTTATTAGGTCTTTGCAGTGGTTTTTGTCTGAGGAGGGGATTAGGGTGTGTGTGTTCCTTAGTCAGGGTGGAGCCATTCAAAATGTTTGGGACTGCTTTGTTCATGACCTTGCTTGGGCTCAGAGGGTTTGTGCCTGGAAACGGGAGTCTGATGTTTGAGCTCACCTGAGCCTGAAAAATGGGGGTTCCCTATCCATTCCTGAGTGGGAAAATCCTGTACCAATGTTATATCTCATAAAATGTCTCTCATTTGTAAAATGCAATAATTTCATTGTTTAAATTGTTGGGAAAACTGAGTCTTTGTCAAAGGATAAGATTCTTGTCTTTTAAACCTTCTAATTATCAGTTTGGCTGAGTGAATGGGTGACTTCATGGTAAACTGGGATCCTGTTTTGTGGGAAGTGAGTTTTTGAGAGTAAGAGAAATTAGACAGAAAGGAGAATAGCATTGGGTAAAGAAAGAAGCTTGTGTGATAAATTTTGTCCTGAGAAAGAATGGTGGTATAAGAAAGTGAAAGGCAGGGCAAAAGTTAAAGAAAGTTTAGAATGTTTGTAGATTGTCTGTGCAGGTCATAAAGGGAATTTGTGAAAGAATTTACATGTAATCCAGTTGACTACGTATTTCCTTTAAACTCTTTTGGCATGTAATCTTATTTGAGCCAATGTTTAAGGCTTTTGATATTTGACAAACCTTCCAAAATCAAAACTCTGAACTTGGGGCTTGGTGCCCATAGTGCAGTGGTTGCAGTGCCGGCCACATGCACCGAGGCTGGCGGGTTCAAACTCGGCCCGGCCAACAGAAAAAAAAACCAAAAAGGCACAACTCTAAATTTGGTCTTCTTGAAATATTAAGACCACTGAAAGTCATAGGAAAACAAATTAAACTTATTTGACTTATTAAAAACGTATAGGAAACATTGTCAAATATGAAATGGTGATTAATTATGTATGGGTTATGAACATATATATGTATATATTTATATATGTTCTAATATTATAAAGCATTGGTCTGTCCTAATGTATAAGACATTGGTCTATCCTAACATATATTGTTGGTAGTAATTTTAATTCATCTAAAAAGAAAGTGTTTTTTTGATGTAACTGGCTGAGTCCAAAGTTTAACCAAAAAAAAAAAAAAAAAAGAAAGAAAAGAAATATGAAGAGAGGCTGACGAATTCTCTCAAAATCAAATTCCTGATGTCTTTGGAAATTGAATACCTTCGGACTAAAAGCAGATTTTTAGAACTTTCATTGGAAAGTTAACATGTCTATAAGTATTGCTAACCTAACTTCAAACAGAACAGAAATCAGTTATGTGGAAGTGGGCTGGTTTGCAATGGTTTTTGTTTGAAATATTGTTGATTCTGTCTGTGTTCTGTTTTTCAGAAGTCAAGAAAATAATTTTCTGTCTTTTGAGCTGTTTGCAGCTTTTCAAGCAATGTATGTACTTATGAGCAGAATTTGAAACATGTATTTTTTCTCTCTCCTTGATTTCTCCAGAATTTGAAAGCCATTTGTAAGTATTCTTAATTTCTGACAATACAGTTATTTGCATAAGTTCAATAAGAATC
>CAUYRH010036944.1:0-13789 GCA_963574655.1 Perodicticus potto | reverse complement strand
AAACCTACTAAATGCAGGTTACAAATGTTTTCATACAATAAACGAGAAAATCCCATGAAGATTATGTCAAACAGTTGGATGAAAATATTTCAGATTGTATATGCAGCCAGCACATTGTACCCCATGAATGCACTAATGTACCCAGCTATGATTTAAAAAAAAAAAACAAAAAAAAAACTTCCATCGAATTTCTTCCATGGGCCAGGCAGTGTTTGGTGGTGAGGATTTAAATATTTCTCATTTCCACAAAGGTTTCATGCCTAGTCTGTGCTAGGGATTGTGCAGGACCTTAAAGGCTCTCTGTAGAGAATGAAATACAATCCACGCCCTCGAGGAGACCAGAGCCTTGGGCAAGAGATATCAATTTTCTTTGTGTGTGCCATGGATCTTTTTGGCAGTCTGGTGAAGCTTGTGGAAGCCTTCTCAGAATCATGATTTTAGAAGACAATAAAGCATCTGAGATTGCAAAGGAAGCCAATCATAACACAATATAGTTGTGAAAATATTAAACAAACACATTAGTGCTAAGTGCTGAGTACTGAACATGTACACCATGCTCCGTGCCTGCTCACAGCTCCTTCTCAGGGAAGCTGTCTCAATCTCAGTATGCTTGGCCATGTGTCTATCCTCCCAGGCACAGGTGAGAAAAGACAGGGAAGCAACAACCTGAAGGCTGGGGGTCCATGTTTAAGCAATTGGGATGCTCTAACTAACCAGGAACTGCTTCCCCATTGGAGTTTTACTGTTAGGCATGTGCAATTGGGGAGCAGGACGACTTCTGGCAATGGTGGGGAACTAAGGATGAAAAAATACCCCTGAAATAGAGCTGTACATCATGAGGTATCATGAGCAAAGTAAGGTTTTAAGGAAGCTGGTCCATGAATAGGCAGAAGCTACTACAAATGAGAGAGAAGAGAGATGAAGTTACCTGTTGTGGAAGGAGAGGCAGACTGACTTTCAGAGAAGCAGAAGAGTAGCTGAGAGGCAGAGTGGTTAAGGGCAGAGCCTCAGAATGGGAACCCAGAAACCTTTCTCTTGAAATCTTTTGAATTAGTTTGGATTCAGTTCTGTTTCCACTTCAGTTTCTCCCATGCGGCCTGGTTCATCTTTTCTTGAATTGTGCTGGAGACTGGCTTTTTGGCTGCCATTCCCATGTTCTTTATTACCATGCAAATTCTTACAATAAACTTTCATTTCCTGAGGCAACTAGAGTTGATCTCTGTTCCTTGTGATCAAAAGAGTCAAATCCAAACATGCCAGGGCAGGGGTGAGCCAGGGCAGCACAATAAGGGCTGCAGACTTCACCCTTAGCAGTGGGCGGAGGCAGGATGGCTTCCCTGCGCTCTTCTAAATTGATTTTTTGATTTATTAAAAATTATCCGGTTATTGGGTAGCACCTGGGGCTCAGTGAGTAGGGTGCCAGCCCCATACACCAAGGGTGGCAGGTTCAAATCTGGCCCTGGCCAAACTGCAACAAAAAAATAGCCGAGTCCCAGCTACTCGGAAGACTGAGGCAAGAGAATCACCTGAGCCCATGAGCTGGAGGTTGCTGTGAGCTGTGATGTCATTGCACTCTATTGAGGGTGACAAAGTGAGACTCTGTCTAAAAAAAAAAAATTATCCAGTTATTTCAAAATTTTGGCAAAAAAATTATTTTATGATTCATTAAAATATTGCTTCTTTTTCATGTTGGTGACATTTTAATTTAATCACACTGTGTGATGTTTATAGTAAAATCTTGATTTGGTGTGTTGGGAGAAGGGAAAAGGGAAAGTCAATATCAATAAAAGAATTCAAGGTAACTGAATGTGATATTTAACAATGAAATCTCATTCACATTTAGACTGCTTGGTAATTGGTAGTAAGGGGTGAAAAGCCAGTTGTGACCTCTAAAATCTGAAGTTGTGCACAGGTTACTTAGTGGGCTGGAGTGTGCAGCCCATCCTAGATGTGGAGGAAGAGGGTACTGGAATGAGGTGGGTGTTCTTCATGTATCTGCCGAATGACTATTATGCTGTTAGGCAAAAGCAAGACAGATATTTCTCCCAAGGAGTTTATAGTCCAGAGCAGTGATTTTCAACTGATGTGCCATGAGAGGATCTTAGGTATGCTGTGAAAATTTCTAATGGTTCCTAATTAAGTTATTCTCAAAAGAAGTTCCAGCACAGTAAGCATATTCCTGTTTTTACTCTTTTCTTTGATCAACATATGTAAGTGTGCCAGGGAAGCTTACCTATAGGTTCAAGTGTGCCATGAGATAAAAAAAAGGTTGAGAAAACATTGACCTAGAGAATTACTTTGGAACTATGTAAACCTCCTATCCCTCATGAATTTTTTTTTTTTGAGACAGAGTCTCACTCTGTTGTCCCAGGCTAGAGTGCCCTGGCATCATCATAGCTCATAGCAACCTCAGTTTCCTGGGTTCAAGCAATCCTCCTGTCTCAGCCTCCCAGAGTGCTAGAATTACAGGCGTGAACCACTGTACCCACCACCTTATCAAACTTTTAATTAAATAATTAATATCGGAATAGACTCATGTTTCCTATTTGTGTAGTATTCAGTGGGCTATCATATGTTAGTATTGCTGTTTACTTTGATGCTCAAATTACCCCAGATTTGGTCAGTAGGGACTCCTCCGGTGTGGCTCCTGTGTTCTTTCATCATGACCATGCTTTCTTTGAGCACTTCCTTGCCTCTGGCTACAGTCTTGGCTCATGCATTCCTTGCTGTGGCTCTGGCCACAGCACCAGCCATTTCTCCAAGGGATCCTGACTGGTTTTGGTGGAGAATGGTAATTAGAAGTGAAGGTGGGAATGCTTGTGTGCTGTTTGCTTTTGGGGTATTGCTACTCTTATGCTCTCTCAGTGGACAGAGCTATAGGATACATATTTGCATGTACATATCCACACATTTATAGCTATTCTTGTACCTCTATTTGTGTATTATGTACATTACAAGCCATGAGTTCACACTGTGGCTCATTCCTGTAATCCTAACACTTTGGGAGGTCAAGGCAGGAGGATCACTTGAGCCCAGGTGTTTGAGACTCCATCTCTGCAAAAAAAAAAAAAAAAAAAAAAAAAAATAGAAAACTTAGCTAGGCATGGTGGCATGCACCTGTGGTCATAGCTACTTGGGAGGCTGAGGCAGGAGGATCACTTGAGCCGAGAAGTTTGATGCCACTGCACTCTAGCCTGGGCAATTAGAGCAAGACCCTGTCTCAACAAAACCAAATCAAGAAAACCACAGGGTTTTTTCTTTTCCATATTTACAAATTCTTTCTCTTCCACTGAGAAAGTTGGTCTTCATATATTAATGTATTTATTTATTTCATCAGCCTCTCCCACCCTCTTCTGCCCATGTGTAACTAAATTCTCCTTGTCACTGCTCTCCCCTTCCCTGGATTAGAGCCCTTTCTCATCTTTGACCTCCCCCACTGGCTACTCCTATCACATAGGTGCTCTCCTCATTCTGATCATGCTCTGACACCTCAGAATAGGCCCCTACTCCTGCCTGGACCTCTCACCCTGACTTCCCCTTGTGTAGAAGCCCTCCTCACTTTGGGCTCTGACTTGTCACTCCAGGTTAACGGGGGCTGGGGGGGGGGGTTTTGCTGCACCAGCACAGGTGTTAATTGTGGTGATATTCCCATATCCTACCAGGTGTTTGTTTGCGGACTGCTTTTACAGAGAATGTAACTGAGAATGAATTGCAGGTAATGAGAGTTAGAAAATCAGTGTTTCTGATTCCCAGTCCTTTCTTCTCTAAAGTTCCTGGCACCAAGAGCAATGAATGGAATCCATGGAGGATTTCTGTGGTTTTCTTTCTCAGTTTCAGCCCCAAATGGATTTATTTTGGAAAGTAAATGTAAGTCCATTTACTCATTTCAGAGTTATCTAAAGGTGAAAAAAAAGCTATTTTTTCAGCAGCTCAGAAATTTTTCAAATGCTTTTTTGTCTTTGAATTACTCAAAGGCAGCTTTGTTTGGAAATTTTAAACTTGGCATCCCTGGTACATAACCCTGACTAAGGAATGTGTGCTTTGCCTTGTTTGAAGAAATTTGGTTTTGAAATAACAAAGTTATAGATGTTTAAAAATACTGCACTGAGCAGACTCTGTGAGTTATTTTCCTTCGCCTTTGAAACACACTCTGTATTGCAAAGCTGGTTACTTTCATGGGTGGGGGAGTTTAATAGCATATACTTAACTGATGCAAATGTGAGATCATTTTATGAGCCACATGGAGATCTTGTTGAGATGTCTTTTCAGTTTTTACTTAGTAAATTCACTTGATCTCTGAATAACTTAGAATCATTGGGCATAGTGCCCATGTACATATCATGTGCTCTTTAATTGTTGCACTGATGTGAACTGAACATGCTTGCTCTCATTTGGCTGCACATTTTCCTCTCCAGCTCCAAGTTGCTATGTATGGTCTAGGAGAAGGGTTGGCAAAATGTAGCCCACAGGCTAAATGCAGCCTGCCACCAGTTTTTCTATGGCCTGCAGGCTGAGAATAATTTTTTATATTTTTAAATTGTTGAATAAAATAAAAAGAAGACTAACATTTCATGACATTTGACAATTATTTGAAATTCACATTTCAGTGTCCATAAGTAAGGTTTTATCAGAATACAGCCATGCTCGTTCATTTCTGTGTTATCTAAGACTGCTTTATGGCAGAGCTGATCAACTGCAACATAAATCATATGGCCTGCTAAGCCTAAAACATTTACTATCTGGCCCATTATAGAAAGTGTTTATTGGCTGGGCCCAGTGGCTCATGCCTGTAATCGTAGCAGTCTGGCAGGCTGAAGTAGGTGAATCACCTGAGCTCCAGAGTTTGAGACCAGCCTGAGCAAGAGTGAGACCCCATCTCGAAAAATAGTGTTGTGGCAGGCACCAGCAAATTGGGAGGCTGAGGCTGCAGGCAAAATGGGGACTGAAGACCCCATTCTTGGCAAGGGAAAACACCCCCAGTAAAAGGGAAAAATTAAAAAGTAAGCTAAGTGAGTCAGAACAAAGGAAAGTCAGCTAGTTTACCTTTAAACCAGCTGCTCTATTTCTTATCTGAGCAAGTTTCCTGCTTTTCTGAGAGCTCTGGCCTATTGGGGATACAACTTAATAATACCCTTGTTGGGTCTGTAAACACTCTGAGGAATAACGGCCACAGAAGATGCTGTGGCAAGGCCTGGAAAGATACATTTCCTGCCTAGGCTGTTTCCTGCCCAGTAAACAGACAGAGAAAATACTCATTGTGGAGATTTGTATTTGTCAGGGGCAGAGATCAAGGGAACAGCTTGAGCCCTGAAATATGGGTAGGAGGGCTTATATCCCTTATCACAGAGAAAGACCCTCTGTAGTGGTAATTGGTTTTTTCTGATTCCATATAAAATGAAGTATTATTTTTTCAAGATCTTTAAAATGTGACAATGGAGCTTTAATAGGAATTGCATTAAAATTGTATATTGCTTTGGGTAGTATGGACCTTTTAACAATGTTGATTCTTCCCAACCATGAGCATGGTATGTTTTTCCATTCATTGATATGTTCAGCAATTTGTTTTCTTAGAGTTTTATAGTTCTTTTTATAGAGATATTTCACATCCTTTGTTAGGTAGACTCCCAAATATTTCATCTTCTTTGGCACTACTGTGAAAGGAATAGAGTCTTTGACTGTTTTTTCGGCTTGGTTGTTGTTGGTGTATATAAAAGCTACCGATTTATGAGTATTGATTTTGTAGCCTGATACACTGCTGTATTCCTTGATCACTTCTAAAAGTTTTATAGTTGAATCCCTAGTGTTTTCCAGATATACAATCATATCATCTGTAAAGAGTGAAAGTTTAATCTCTTCTGACCCTATGTGGATACCCTTGATCGCTTTATCTTCCCTAATTGCAATGGCTAAAACTTCCATAACAATGTTAAAGAGCAATGGAGACAATGGGAACCTCTATTTCTTTCATTTTTCTACTTCTGGAATTAAAACCCTGAGACTTCAATGATACTGATGACTCCTACATTTGTATCTTCACCACACATCATTTTTCTATGCTCAATACTGTATCCAACTATATACTCTATATCTACACATATTACATATGCTTCAAGTTCAACATGTTCCTAATTGAACTAATTAACTTTGTTCCTCAAACCTTCTTATCTTCTGGGGTTCTCAAGCTCAATAAATGTTAATACTATCCACTCAACTGCTCAAGCTATAAGCTTATGAATATTTCCTATATTTTCATTCTCCTTAACCTCCTATACACTCATGAAATGAGTCAAAAAGTCCTGTCAAATCTACCATCTTAAAAATTCTTTCCAATTCATTGTTTTCTACATCTCCATAACCAATAATGATTTACTAACCAAAAAGCTATTAACAATGCCTTATTGAACCACTCCAATAGCTTTTTAACTAGTTTCCTCAGAAAACCTTTAGTCTCCACTCCACTGTTGTCCTCACCTCGTAAAAAGAGTAATATTTTTTAAATGCAAATTTGATTGTGTCATTGGCTTGTTCTCCATTGTTCTTTGTAGCCCTCTAATCATTAAATCAAACTTCTTAGCATTGCTAGGAGCTTGCCTACCTCTCTCCTATCTCATATGCTACCTTCTTCTCACTTTATTCCAGTCATACTGGCTTTCCCTCATTTTCTTAAACATACCAAATTTAATCCTGCTTCAGAGCATTTGCCTTATTGGTCTATCAAAGCAAACCAATTCACATAGCTTACTCCTCCTCATTATTTAACTCTCTTAACCATCACTTACTCAGTAAAACCTTTTGTGTTAGTCCCTTAAAGTCTATATTATGTCCTTCTATAAACTTAGTACTATCTCTGAACACACTTGTAAGTATTTAATTATTACATGATTCTGTTTTCTATTATCTTTTTAGAGATGGGTTCTCTCTGTTATTCAGGCTGGTCTCAAACTCCTGAGCTCAGGCAATCCACCTGCCTCAACCTCCCAGAATGCTGAGATGATAGGCATGAGCCACTGAGCTAGCCTATTTCTACTACTAAAGTGTAAACTTTATCAGGGCAGGAATAGTGATTGTGTTATTAATTCCTGTATCCTCACTACCTAGCATATTGTGTAAAAATATTGGGGAGAAAAAACACGTATCAATACTACAGTATATTCCACTGAGAAATAAAAATAAATTTCAGATTATTTTTTATTATGCATCATTAATGTCATTCTCCCTTATACTAAGTTGTAAAATTGAGAGATATATGTATTTCAATCATGTTTATGACTTAGACCTATATTTCTTTTTCCATTGCACTCCTATTATAAAATATGCAGGAGCTGTTGACTATAAACTTTTAAATTTGTGTTACATACCACTTGATAGTCTCACATTATTCAGTCAATGCCAAAATGCTCCAAAGTACTTTTAGTTCTTCCTACTATAATTTTTCAAATCATGCTGAGTAGGGATAGGCAGAGTTGACTTATCTTAGAAAATACACTCATTTGACTTCACTTACTTTTACTTTCAAATTTGAGTTCATTACATTACAAAAAAGAAAGAAAAATCATTTTTTTCCTTCTCCTCTCTGGGATATAAAAGCAAGAACCAACTAAGTATATGGTGTTAACAAGAGATTCGCATTACTATAAAGATACAAATATGTAAAAGGAAGTATGTGGAAAGCAATATACAATTTTGAAAAACACAGAGAAAACTGGAGTGGCTACATTAATATAATGTAAAGTAGAATTCTGAGTAAGAAATATTGTCAGGAATAAAAAGGGATGTCTCATAATGATAAACAGATCAACTCTCCAAGAAGACATAGAAATTCTTAATGGGGTATACACCTAACAACAGAACTTGAATAAACAGGAAGCAAAAACTAAGAGGAATGAAAGGAGAAATAGACAAAATGTGTTTATAGATGGATATTTCAACACACCTTTCTCAGTAATTGATAGAACAAGTAGGTAGGCAGATCAGTAAGGATATAAAAGATTTTAAAAATGTAATCAACCAACTTGACTTATTTCACTTTTATGGAAAACTCTACCCAAAAACAGCAAAATATATATTCCTTTCAAGTATACAGGGAACATTCACCAAAATAGACCATATTCTGAATCATAAAACAAATCTCAATAAACTTAAAAGAGCAAAGGTGTATTCTTTGACTATAATAGAATTAAATTAGTAATCTATAACTAAAGTATCTGAAAATCCCTAAATATTTGGAAATTAAGAACACATTTACACATAACATATGGGTCAAAGAAGAAATCTCAAGTTAAATTCAAAAATATATTTAACTGAATGAAAATGAAAACATGGCATATCAAGACTTGTGGGATATATTTAAAGTCCCTTAGAGGGAAATTTATAGTATTAAGTGCTTATATTAGAAAAGAAGCATTCATGTCAACAATCTAAGTTTCCACTAATATTTTAACAATTAGAATAGAACAGCAAAATAAGCCCAGAGTGTACAAAGATGGAAATAATAAAGAGAATTAATCAAAAAGAAAACAGAAAAACACTGGAGAAAATCAGTAAAATCAATAGCTATTTGGAAAGACGCATAAGCCTTACCTAATCCAATCAAAAGGGGGGGGACACAAATTATGAATATCAGAAATTAAAGTAGGAAGATTTATTATTATAAATCTTAAATATATTAAAAAGATAATAAGAAAATACTACAAATGTCATGCCAAGAGATTTCACAACTTAGATGAAATTGATAATTTCCTTTAAAGACCAAATTTTAAAGAAAAATAGAAAACTCAAATAAGTTTGTGTTGTATGAAGACACTGGATTCATAATTAAAAATACCACTAGGTCAGATTATTTTCTCTGGTTAATTCTATAAAGCTTTTAAGTAAAAGGATAATATCAATGTTACACAAATTCTTTCAAATTAGAAAAGGAGGAGATATTTTTCAAGTAAGTTTTGAGCCAGCTTTATTCTGATTTTAAAACCAGACAAAGATATAAAAAAAGAAACCTACAGAGCAACATCCTTTATCATCAAAACTAGAAAAATTATTTAACAAAATATTAACAAATTGAATCCAGCAATATATAAATAAAAGATAATGCATTACAACAAAGTGGGGTTTACCCTGAGAATGCAAAATTATATTAACTTGTGAGAAAAATTTATAATTCACTCTATCATCAGAATAAAGGAGAAAATTATATGATCATCTTAATAGAGGCAACAAAAACTCATCTGAAAAAATTCAAGACCAATTCATGATTTAAAAAAAATTGAAGGGAACTTCTGCAACCTGATAAAGGGTATCTATAAAAATGCTCTACTGCTTTACCCCTAAGATTAGGAGCAAGGTAAGGATGTCTACTCTTGCCACCTTTATTCAACATTGTACTGGAAGTTATAGTCATTGCAATAAAGTTTGTGCAAGATATAAAAGACAAAATGATTTGAAAGGGGGCTGAGGTGGCTACACATTCACGATGGGTGCAGTGTGGCTCTTCTATCTTCTTTGCTAGCTCAGTCCTTCTCAGCCTTGTCCATTTCACATGGTGCTTGTTGTGGAGATTCGCTGCCAATGGGCACTCAGTTTTGGGGTCATCATGGCTGGTTAGGAGTACATGAGCTTGGAGCAGCTGGCTGGCTTGGATAAATACAAGTACAGTGCTGAAGATAGCAATCCACTTTCTCTGTATATCATGCATCCATTTTAGAACACTATAGTAAAGGTACTTCTTACTTGACTGGCTCCCAATCTGATAACTTTTTCTGGCTTTCTGCTGGTTGTACTCAATTTTCTACTTATGGTTTACTTTGATCCTGACTTTTATGCTTCAGCACCAGTTCAAAAACATGTACCTAACTGAGTTTGGATTGTATTGGTCATCCTCAACTTTATAGCCTACACTGGATGGAAAGCCAGCTCATAGAACCAATTCTAGCATTCCCAAAGGGGAACGTTTTGATCATGGCCTGGATAGTTGGTCATGTGTTTACTTTGCTGTAATTGTGGAGTGCATCTTTGGATAAGGATCAGCTAGTGCCAGTGTTTTTGTTCTTTATGTCTTGCTATGGGTGGTTTGTTTTCTTTCATCCTGTCCCACTGAGAAAAGTAGAACAGAAGGATTATTTTCCTATCATGGAGATATGACATTAGCCAGGTGACAATTTCTTTTGTCTACATAGTGACTGTGGTTGTGGGAGTTGAGGCCTGGTATGAACCTTTCCTGTTCAATGTCTTATATAGACATCTATTTACTGCAATGATCATTGGTTGTACAATATGTGTGTTTCTTCCAATGAGTTCAATAAACTTTTTCAGAAGCTATAAAAATAACACCTTGAAATACAATTCAATCTATGAAGCTATGGTTCTCTTCCTTTCTCCATGTTTGCTATTCATGTTGTCTGCAGCATGGACCCTCTGGAGGCCTTCAGATATTTTAGAGACACATCCTAGAGTATTTTGCTTTGTGGTTGAAACAGCCTTTGCCAACATCACATGTCAGTTGATCATTTGCCAAATGAGCAGTACCTGTTTTCCAATTTGAATTGCTTGCTGGTTCCTCTCTTTTTGATTGTCTTGATGGTAAACACCTGTATACATTAGCAGCCACTTTCACTATAGCCCATGTCCATTATGGAGTACAAGTGGTAAAGCAGCTAGGTAACCATTTTCAGATTTATCCCTTCTCTTTGAAGAAACCAAACTCAGATTGACTAGGAATAGAAATAAAGAATATTGGCTTATGTTCTACAGAAAGAAGCACTTTAATTACAGATGTTTGTAAATATTTTATCCATCACCATTGAATAAACTGATCTCCTTAACAAACATGGGATCTCAGTATGTGTGGTACTTGGTACTCAGAAAACAGGAATGGCACATATGATCTTGACTTGTGGAATTTTAGAACTACTAACTTTCATCTTTTTTTTTTTTTTTTATAAAACCATATAACATTTTGGTTAAGCAAAACTAAACTAACCCATTAGACCAGCAAAATGTTCCTGGTGATTTTAACTTCAAGAATTAATAAAGAGTTGAAATTTCTTTGTTTATATTTTTAACCCCCCCCCAAATGGTTTAGGAATAGTGATAACACTCAGAAAAACACAATATATTTTCAGTATATTCAGTACTTTGAAATATTAGGAGTATCAAAAGCCCAAATCTAACATAGGGAAAAAATAAAAAACAAGATACCTTCAGCAAGAGTGCCAGTGAATACCAAACAATATGCAGTTGCCAAATACTGGTTGCCTTTTGTCATTACATGCTAAGAGAGCTAATATATATTTCAATTCTCTAGCATTCTGTCCCTCTTTGTTATGGAATATATCTTGATAAATGGTTTAATTTTCTTTTAAAAAGGAAATATTCTAGGGCGGCGCCTGTGGCTCATCCAGTAGGGCGCCGGCCCCATATGCCGAAGGTGGCGGGTTCAAACCTGGCCTCGCTGGAACTGCAAAACAGAAAAATAGCCGGGCGTTGTAGTGGGCTCCTGTGGTCCCAGCTACTCGGGAGGCTGAGGCAAGAGAATTGCCTAAGCCCAGGAGTTGGAGGTTGCTGTGAGCTGTGTGACACCACGGCACTCTACCAAGGGCGATAAAGTGAGACTCTGTTTCTACAAAATATATATATATATATATTCTACTGAGACTTACTAGAGAATGAGTTATAATTATAGCTCACGCATTGGAATGGTTCCTTATTTAAATGTGGCATTCCACCCCCCATCAGCTGCAGGTTGCTGAGACTTGGTGACTGTGAGCTACGATTGTAAGAATACATGTAACAATCCAAATCTTATGATAGTTACTTGTGAGGTGAAGAATGTGGGTAAAAATACACGATAATAGAAATTTAAATGGAGTTAGGAATCTCATGAGCCTCCCACTATGACCAAAATTAGTTTTGTGATTCAATTTGTAAATCTTTCCTTCATTTTTCTCTCACTGTCTTTTTGGGAGTTGTGATATTGTGTGTGTATGTGTGTGTTTCATATAGGATATACCAGAGAGAAATTATTTCTTTCTCTACTTTCCCATTTCTCCACTTGAAGAAAATTTTTGACATATGGTATATGCCTTACTGAGTACAAAAGTCCTTTAATATGACCTGGAGTAATTTCTGAGGTTTACTTACAAACATAAAAATCCCCATGTTGTTGTTTTATAGATCACATCTTTTCATGATGTGGACATTTTCTTCTTTTTTTTTTTTTTACTTTGTCTTTATTTAATTTTGTGGTGGTGAAATTTACCTGATGGCTTTATTTTTAACTAGATAAAGTTTTTCTTAAATGAAAAATGTATCTTAATACTTTTGGGGGATAGATTGTACTTGCATAAAAAGACATCACTCTGTTATGTAATTAAATTCACAACCATTATTTATATATGAATTTGACCATTGTTAAAGTTAGTGTATTCTTCTGTTAAATTTTAGTCTGTTACTTTGTAAAAAACAACTGCAAATGATATTTCATTTTTTAGAAAATTTGAAAATTCTAATCATTGTCATTTAGGTTATTAGAAATTAGTCAAGGACCTAGCTCATGGCTCTGGACTCGCTTTTTTAAAAGTGTAAAGGTAGACCAAGGCAAGAGCTAGATGGCCAACTAGAGGCCATCTTCTTGTCAGAACAACTGCTTATGGAGCAGGCAGGAGAGGTAAAAGGACAGAGACCCTGCATCCCTACCATATCAGGGCAGAACTCAGGGGATCCCTGCTCTATGTGGCCCTCATCATTAACACTGGTAGGCTCCATCTCTACAGGTGCATTGGTGAGAGTGGTGTTTGGCCCAAGCCTGTCCCCTGCCTAACTGGTTCTGACCCAATCCTCTTGGTCAGTTTGGCTCCCCATCTGTACACTGTCCCTGGCTTAGGGGCTCACCTGGAAGTGCTGCCCTTAACCTCTGCCCTCCTGACATAGAGAAAAGCATTCTGGGACTCAAGATATTCTAGTCTATGAAGCCTGAAAAGCAGCTTCATCAGGCTGTGAGTGGGAAGGGCCACAGGAGAACATGGCAACTCATTTAAATGGATAGTGGTGAAGGGGAGTGGTAAGTTCAATGTTCTGGGAACATTGGCCTTTGAAATGACATCAGTTCCAATGATACTACCATACAAGTGGCCCTAAAACCCTGCTGAGCAGGCCAACAAGAACGTCCTTGGAAGGTGTGTGGTGAGTTCCTCCTCCCAGGGGCCCTTGAAACTGGTATCACCCTGTTGGTTTATGGAAGTGTCCCAAACTCCCTGCTGAATGGGCTGACAGGACAGTAAGCTGCTGCTTTGCTTGGTAGGTCCTGAAAGGGGTGTGGTGAGTTCCACATCCCAAGACCTCTGAAACTTATATCAGCCCCTCAGATTTGGCATCCAAATGTCTCTAAACCTTCTGAGTGGGCAGCAGAAAAGCAATCTGCCACTTCACAGCAGCAGGTCTTGGAAAAGGCAAGGACAGCTCCGTCCCAGGCCTGTGAAAATGATATCACCTCATGATATCTGGCAGGCAAACAGCAGCTCTAAAATCTGGTGACTAGGCTTGGCGCCTGTGGCTCAATGGGCTAAGGCGCCAGCCACATACACCTGAGCTGGCGGGTTCGAATCCAGCCCCGACCTGCCAAACAACAACAGCTGCAACCAAAAAATGGCCGGCGTTGTGGCGGGTGCCTGTAGTCCCAGCTACTTGGGAGGCAGAGGCAGGAGACTCACTTGAGCCCAGGAATTGGAGGTTGCTGTGAGCTGTGATGCCACAGCACTCTGTCCAGGGTGACAGCTTGAGGCTCTGTCTCAAAAAA
>CAUYRH010036941.1:0-23118 GCA_963574655.1 Perodicticus potto | reverse complement strand
TTCGAATCCAGCCTGGGCCTGCCAAACAACAATGATGGCTGCAACCAAAAAATGGCCAGGCATTGTGGCAGGCGCCTCTAGTCCCAGCTACTTGGGAGGCAGAGGCAGGAGACTCGCTTGAGCCCAGGAATTGGAGGTTGCTGTGAGCTGTGATGCCATGGCACTCTATCCAGGGTGGCAGCTTGAGGCTCTGTCTCAAAAAAAAAAAAGGGGAGATTGGAAGTTTCGGCCTCAGAGGGGGAGCCAGGAAAGACCAGCGCTAGGGACGTCTAGTCCCTTAATGCGGGAAATGCATCCCGCTCTGTGACATCTCAGCGCTGAGCCCGTTCAGCTGGGGGCTGCTCCCCGTAACCATTCCCACTCACACCCACCAGATCAGTGAGCGCTATGGCCCCGTGTTCACCATCCACCTGGGGGCCCGGCGGGTCGTGGTGCTGTGCGGATACGATGCTGTAAAGGAGGCTCTGGTGGACCAGGCCGAGGAATTCAGCGGGCGAGGGGAGCAGGCCACCTTCGACTGGCTCTTCAAGGGCTATGGTAAGGGGGACCCTCGGTGAGGGGAGTGTGGTCAGGCCTCAGTTTCCCCAGCCTCCCCTCCTCACTCACCTGCCTGCTCAAGCCTGTGGCAGAGCCCTTCGCCTGCTCGCTGTCCACCAATGATCATTATTCCCTGTCCCTGTGTCCGTCCCGCTGCATTCTTAGTGTCCGCAGCCAGATTTCCCCCTGTCTCCCTGTTCTCTCACACCTGTCTCTTCTTTCCCCTGTGGCTCCATCTCGTAGAACGTTTGGGGTTTATGTTTTCAAAGCTTGGTCCTTACTCTGTCTTTTTATCAATCTCAGCGTCTGTGCTTCTCCACGTTTCTCTCTCTCTCCTCCCTCCCTCCCTTTCTTCTTCCCCTGTCTTAGAATCTCACTCTATTTCAGCTTCAAAATCCCCATTCCTGCATCTCCGGGTAACCATCTCTCCTCTTTCCAGCCCCTCTCTGTTTTTCTCTCCCTAGTTTTCTCTCTCCTCTGGCTGCCTTTGAGAGTCCTTCACGATTTCTTTACTGCCACTTCCCAGATCTCCACACACCTCACCTCTTCTCCCTCCTTCCGTTTCTCCCTCCCTGAGTGGCCCTGTATCTGTCGGTGGGTGTCTTGTCTCTGCCTCTCCCCTCTTCCCATTGCCTCCTTGCACCCCCTCTCCCTACGCGCGCTCCTCCCCGCCCCAGCCCCTGCGCGGGGCCTGCCGGCTCCCCGGCCTCCCCCCACCCCTGCGCTCCCCTCCCAGGCGTGGCGTTCAGCAACGGCGAGCGCGCCAAGCAGCTGCGGCGCTTCTCCATCACCACGCTGCGGGACTTCGGCGTGGGCAAGCGCGGCATCGAGGAGCGCATCCAGGAGGAGGCGGGCTTCCTCATCGAGGCCTTCCGGGACACGCGCGGTGAGCCGAGGGCGGGGGAGGAGAAGTGAAGCGCCTTCGGGCCGGGCAGGGGGACTAGGTTGGGAAAGGCGCCCGCGCTCCCGCTCTAGACTCTACCGGGAACGTGGCGCCTCACAACCGTCTCCTTCTCAGACCCTTGACTCTCTCCACACAATTCCCGTCTCACCCATGAACCCGCACCCCCCCTCAGGCGCTGTCATCGATCCCACCTTCTTCTTGAGCCGCACGGTCTCCAATGTCATCAGCTCCATCGTCTTTGGGGACCGCTTTGACTATGAGAACAAAGAGTTTCTGTCACTGCTGCGAATGATGCTGGGCAGCTTCCAGTTCACAGCTACATCCACGGGACAGGTAACCTGTTCCCGCAGGTCTCCACCACAACCTGCAACTGCTCCCTCCACGGGGACAGGTGCCCCAAACTCCCATCTTCCTTCAGACAGCGTCCCCTTAAAATCAGCCCCCAACCTCCTACAACTGAACACTTGACAGCCCAGGACAGGTGCCCAGTATTCAGTCTTCAAGGATACCTGGCTATGTCAACAGATGCCCCCAAAACAGGTTCTGCAGGGAAAATCCATACCCTCAACTCAGGACTCACACCTGCACAGGTGTTCCTATCCCAACTTCCTTAAGCATAACAGAAACTCTCTACCCCGTTCGTCTAAATGTCGTAACACCTGGACAAGTGACCACCTCAGCCCACTCCACGAATACCTGAACAACCTGGTGCTGCAAAATCCAGACCACCCAAATCATGTCCCATCTACACAGGTGTCCCAGACCAGCCCACTGGCACAGCTAGACAACTGCCCCCCACTTGACCCACTCACATACCTGAACACCTGGGCCAGTGCCCAAACCAATTCCTCATAACACATAAATATCTGGACAGATTATTTCCCCAACACCCAAACTCCTGCTCACTCATACATGTTACGGAGGTGCCTTCTGTGTAGCCCACGTGAATGAATACCTAAAACACCTGAACAGGTATCCCCTCCCACTTCAACATCTGAACACCACCCCACTTTTTTTTGGTTGCAGCCGTCATTGTTGTTTGGCAGGCTTGGGCTGGATTCGAACCCGCCAAGTCAGGTGTATGTGGCTGGCGCCTTAGCTGCTTGAGCCATAGGCGCTGAGCCTTTTTATGTTTTATTTTTGTCAGGTTTTTTGGGGGGAGGCCAGGGCTGGGTTTGAACCCTCCACCTCCAGCATATGGGGCCAGCGCCCTACTCCTTTGAGCCACAGGCGCCGCCCAACACCACCCCACTTTAATACCTGAACTCCTGTACAAAAGCCCCCGATCTAGACCCGGCTGTCTCCCAATAAGCTCACCTGAATGCCTAAACACCTGGACAGGTAAAACCACCTTACCAGCCCCACCTGAATAGCTAAACACCTTGATAGATGTCTTTGAACCCAACCTCACTTGAATATCTGAATACTTAGATGTGTACTCCAATCCAGCCTCACCTGGATAGCTGAAACCTGGTCACATGACCCAATCCATTTTGCTTAATTTCCTGGACCGTGCCCCGCATTTAATCTCCTAGGTTATATACACATTATATACACATTCCTATCCAGCCCCACCTCCACGCCTTTGTCCAGTGAGACAGGTCCCACTCCCACTGGATCCTGCCCACTGCAGCAGTCCTTCCTAGCCCTTCTTGTCTCCCCACCTCCCAGCTCTATGAGATGTTCTATTCAGTGATGAAACACCTGCCAGGGCCACAGCAGCAGGCCTTTAAGGAACTGCAAGGACTGGAGGACTTCATAGCCAAGAAGGTGGAGCACAACCAGCGCACACTGGATCCCAACTCCCCACGGGACTTCATCGACTCCTTTCTCATCCGTATGCTGGAGGTACACACCAGCAAGCAACCAGTGTGGGGAGGTCCAAAGCCAGGCAGAGGAAAATAAGGATGGGAGGATGGAGTGACAACAGACACCCATTCAAATTAGCCCCATCATAACAATCTTCACAATCCCCACGGTTCTAATTACCCAAGGGCAGGACTTGTACATGAGAATCATAATAGCAAGCACTTGTACAGGACTATTGTAAGTAGTTAAGTGATTTAAGATATTCACCTGTTTATCACTCACAGCAGCTCTTGAAAGAGTTCCTATGACAGTCCTAATTTTATGAAGGAGGAAACAGGCTGAGAAAGTATAAGTAGTTTATTCGAGGTCACAGAGTGAGGAAGCAGGAGACCTTAGCGCAAACCCTGGTTTCTCTGACTCTAAGTCTGGTGCTTTTAGCCACCACACTCTCACCGTTCTTGCCCTGGTTATCAGACACACCTGTCTAGACAGGCGACCTGGCTTTACTGTGTGTTATTGGAGGGACTTCATCTACATCTACATCTTCACACCTATGTGTGAAGAAGGGAGAGAGGGCTTTATGGAGTCTGAAGTTCAGCACAGACTCTTTGTGGAGCCTGAAGTTCTGCTCAAGGGAGGAGATTCCTCCATAGTAAGTTTCGAGATTTAGGGAAGGAATAGGAAAATTCTCTGTGTGTGTCTCAGAAAATATGTCTCTTTTTTAACTCTCTCTGATTTACTCTATCTTGCCATCTCTGCCTTTCTTTTTCATTATCTCCCTCGATCCCGCTGTTTCTAAATATTCCTACTATTTAAAAAGTGATTACATAGCTGGATGCAGCGGTGTGAGGAGGATTGCTTCAGCCTGGGAGTTTAAATCTAGTCTGAGGAACATAATGAGACCTTATCTCTATTTTTTTAAAAAAGGTGACGACTAAGCTGACAAAGTATGATATAGCAAGCCAGGAAAAGAACGTGAGAAGAACATTTTGGGCAAAGCCAGAAGCTGGGTCAAAGGTTGATCTGCCAGTTTAGGGTCCCTTTTCTACTTTCGGTCTGGATCTAAGAGAGGAAAGTCCTAGAAAAAGCCTCAAAAAGGCCCTCAGGACATGAGGAGGAAGCTCTGCCTAAAGCCTACTCCTCCTGCAGGAGCAGAAGAACCCCAACACCGAGTTCTACATGAAGAATCTGGTGCTGACCACGCTGAACCTCTTCTTTGCGGGCACTGAGACTGTCAGCACGACCATGCGCTATGGCTTCCTCCTGCTCATGAAACACCCAGATGTGGAGGGTAAGGCTGAAGGGGAGGCCTGGAGAGGACCACAGACCCTCAAAATTCGCTTGAGCTTGGTGCAATGTCTTCACCCCTCCCGATGCCTGGACCCCCAGACACACCTTACCATCCAGAAACAGGGCATTAGTTGGCTGATAGGCATCAGCTGAGTCTCATCAGCTGCTGGAATGTTGAAAATGTCTGAACTGGGCGGCGCCTATGGCTCAGTGAGTGGGGCGCCAGCCCCATATACTGAGGGTGGCAAGTTCGAACCCGGCTCTGGCCAAATTGCAATAAAAAAATGGCCAGGCATTGTGGCACGCACCTGTAGTTCCAGCTACTCAGGAGGCTGAGGCAAGAGAATCGCTTAAGCCCAAGAGCTGGAGGTTGCTGTGAGCTGTGACGCCATGGCACTCTACCGAGGACAAGAGTGAGACTCTTGTCTCTAAAAAAAATAAAAAAGAAAAGAAAAGAAAATGTCTGAACTAATTGGTAAATCACTCCAGTGCTAAATTCACTCAGTGACCACTGCCCAGGCCTCAGATCATCCCCTTAGATTCCTTCTTTATAATTTGGGCATGGCCAAGTCAACAGGACCCTGATCCCAAAATGCATATGGCCAACATCTAGTTTGAATGCTTAACATTCATGTCATACATAGATCAATGCCATCCATCCCATTTTTCCTATTTGGATGATCATCCCTGCTAGACAACTAAGCACATTCCTCCTCCTCTCCCAGCCAAGGTCCACGAAGAGATTGATCGGGTGATTGGCAAGAACCGGCAGCCCAAATTTGAGGACCGGGCCAAAATGCCCTACACGGAGGCAGTGATCCATGAGATCCAGAGATTCGGAGATATGATCCCCATGGGCCTCGCCCGCAGGGTCACGAAGGACACCAAGTTTCGGGACTTCTTCCTCCCCAAGGTGCTGTCCCCCACCCCCAGCCTAGAGGGACCTTCAACCCATTCCCTGCGGCCCCAGCACCCCATCCCCACGAGAAGCTTTCCAGCCCCCTCTCAGCCCCTCAGTCAAACACTTCCCCAACCACCACACCCATTCAACCTTCCTACTTACAGTCCCCTGAATCCTATGTATTCCCCAGACATTTTGCCTCAAGGGAATCAACCCCATGTCCCCAAACTTCCTGTCTCAAGGACATAACCTTACTTCCCTCAAAGCTCCTCCTTTAGAGAATCACACCTTCCATACTCCCATTTCTCTTTTCCAGGATACCCTAATTCTCCCCTCTAGCCTTTATATACTTTCAGCACACCAATCACCCAAACTGCCTTAAATACACCTTCTCTTCCTTAACAGGGCACCGAAGTGTTCCCTATGCTGGGCTCTGTGCTGAAAGACCCCAAGTTCTTTTCCAAACCCCGAGATTTCAATCCCCAGCACTTCCTGGATGAGAAGGGGCAGTTTAAGAAGAGTGATGCTTTTGTGCCCTTCTCTATTGGTAAGAGACCACTGTTTGGGCCCAGGACACTGCCTTCCCTCAATCCCTCACTGAGGTGTAGTCTGGTATCCTTCTCCAGCCTGGATACTCCTCTTAGATTCTACCCTTGAGCCTACCAGCTGATAGCCCTATGACTACCACCTGCACCAGGCAAAAGGGAAAGTATACCCATTTCAGAGATGGGGAAAATCAAAGCCCATAGTAAATCAGAGATTTGTCCAAGGTCATACAGCAAATTTTTTCAGATCTCTAAAAGGAGATACAGCACAGCAGGCACATTTGAGATTGTGTTTGGCGGGAAAGGCCATCTAAACAAGGAAACGTCTCAGAGAGGTTTGGTGCTTCCTCAGAATGTCTCTCAGGCCACAATACTCCAGCCCTTCCTCCCTGGGAGAATGCAGCTGGAGGGCGGTAGTGGGCGAGGTGGAAGGCTTCACCTCCTTCCTTCCCACCTCTCCTTTTCAGGAAAGCGCTACTGTTTTGGAGAAGGCCTGGCTAGAATGGAGCTCTTTCTCTTCCTCACTACCATCATGCAGAACTTCCACTTGAAGTCCCCGCAGTCACCTCAGGACATCGACGTGTCCCCCAAGCTTGTGGGCTTTGCTACCATCCCACCAAACTACACCATGAGCTTCCTGCCGCGCTGAGCGAGAGCCCGGCAAGGCTCGTGGGCGGGGCGAAAAGGAAGGGGTGGGGCAGGGGCGGGGCTGGAGGGAGGGCGGGGTCAGAGGAAAAGGGTGGGGGGAAAGGAAGGCGAGGTGGGCTGAAGGAGGAGAAACTGAATGGACTCAATTCACTCCAATAGATGTTTTTTTAAAATTAAAAATCTTCTGCTCTACCAATAACATTGTCAGGAGAATGAATACAGAAGCCACAGATTGGGAGAGAATATTTGCACCGCATGTATCTGATAAAGGACTTGTATTCCAAACATGCAAAGAATTGATCAAACTCAACAATAGAAAACAAACAACCCGGCTTGGTGGTTAGGCGCCGGCCACAGACACTAGGTCTGGCGGGTTCGAATCCAGCCTGGGCCTGCTGAACAATAATGACAACCACCACCACAACAAAAGTAGCCAGGTGTTGTGGTGGGTACCTGTAGTCCCACCTACTTGGGAGGTTGAGGCAAGAGAATCGCTGAAGCCCAAGAGTTTGAGGTTGCTGTGAACTGTGACGCCACGGGCACTCTACCCAGGGTGACATAGTGAGACTCCGTCTCAAAGAAAACAAACAACCCAATGTAAAAAATGGACAAAAGAGGGCCGGGCGTGGTGGCTCACTCCTGGCCTGTAATCCTGTCACTCTGGGAGGCCAAGGCAGCAGGATTGCTTGAGGTCAGGAGTTGGAGACCAGCCTGAGCAAAGACAGACCACATCTCTACCGTAATAAAAATACAAAATTTAACTAGGCGTGGTGGCGGGTGCCTGTAGTCCCAGCTGAGGAGACTGAGACAGGAGGGTTGCTTGGGCCCACGAGTTTAAGGTTTCTGTGAGCTAGGCTGAGGCCATAGCCGTAGCCCAGGTGACAGAGTAAGCCTCAAGAAAAAAATGGTCAAAAGATATCAGAGCAGACACTTCACCAAAAAATAAAATAAAAGAAAAAGAAAAAAACCCAACAAGGTAACATATGAAAAGATGCTCCACATCATATGTCACTAGAAATTTCAACTTAAAACAATAATGAGAGACCACTGCACACACCCAAAACACTGACACCGCCAATGCTGGTAAGGAGGCGGAGCAACAGGAGCCCCCATTCATTGCTGGCGGGAATGCCAAATGGTATAGCCACTTTGGAAGATATATTGGCAGTTTCTTTTCTTTTAGAGACAGAATCTCACTTTATCGCCCTTGGTCGCATGCCATGGTATCACAGCTCACAGCAACCTCCAACTCCTGGGCTTAGGCGATTCTCTTGCTTCAGCCTCCTGAGTAGCTGGGACTACAGGCAGCCACCACAATGCCTGGCTATTTCTTTTGTTGCATTTTGGCCAGGTCTGGGTTCGAACCTGCCACCCTCAGTATGTGGGGCCAGCAACCTACTCACTGAGCCACAGGCACCGCTCAAGCAAGACATATTGGCAATTTCTTGCTAAACATATTCTTGCCGATGATCCAGCAATCATGCTCTTTGGTATTCACCCAGATGAACTAAAAACTTATATCCTTATAAAAATCTGCACACATATGTTTATAGCAGCTTTATTCATAATTGCCAAAACTTGCAAGCAGCAAAGATGTTCTTCAACAGAATTAATGAACTGGGATACATCTACATAATGGAATATTATTCATCAATGGAAAAAAACGAACTATTAAGCCACAAAAAGACATAGAGCAACATTAAATGTATATTGCTAAGTGAAAGAAGCCAGTCTGAAAAGGTTATAAACTGTATAATTCCAAGTATATGACATTTTGGAAAAGGTAAACTGTAAAGACAGAGGCTGAGGCAAGAGGATCTCTGGAGCCTCAGAGTTTGAGGTTGCCGTGAGCTATGATGCCATAGCGCTCTACCAAGGGTGACAGAATGAAACTCTGTCTAAAAAAAAAAAAAAAAAAGAACAAAGATCAGTAGTTGACAGGAATTTGGAGAGGAGAAAAGGAGGGATAAAGAAGTGGAACACATAGAATTTTAGGACAGAGAAATTATTCTGTATGATACTGAAGTGGTGGATGCATGACATGCCTTTTTCAAAACCCATAGAACTATACAACACAGAAAGCAAACCCAAATGTAAACCATAGACTCTAGGTTGTAATAATATACTTGTATTTGGCTGGGCAAGGTGGCTCATTCCTGTAATCCTAGAACATTGGGAGGCTGAGTTGGAGGCATTGCTTGAGGTCAGAAGTTCAACACCAGCCTGAGCCACATAGCAATAAGTAATCTCAAAAAAATAAAAAATAAAAATAAAAAAAGAGGGCAGCACCTGTGGTTCAGTGGGTAGGGCTCCTGCCCCATATACCAAGGGTGGCCAGTTCAAACCTGGCCCTGGCCAAACTGCAACAAAAAAAATAGCTGGGTGTTGTGGCAGACGCCTGTAGTCCCAGCTATTTGGGAGGCTGAGGCAAGAAAATCGCCTAAACCCAGGAGTTGGAGGTTGCTGTGAGCTGTGTGATGCCACAGCACTCTACCGAGGGCGATAAAGTGAGACTCTGTCTCCATAAAAAATAAATAAATAAATAAATAAATAAAATAAAAAAGAAAAAAGAAAAGAAAAGAAAAAAAACTAAAAATCTGCCAGGTGTGGTGGTGTGGACCTGTAGTCCCAGCTTCCCGGGGGCTGAGACAGGAGGATTGTGATAGGTAAAAACTGAAAAGGAGCAACAAAGGTGGCAATGTTTATTTTGACACTTGGGTGCAAGTGGGCTAAGAACTAAAGATGTCAGCAGGGTTTAGGGAGGGAGGCTGGTCTTTGGCTGAGGGGGAGCTTGTTTCTATCAAGGACTGCCAAACTGTTGTTCTTACCAGGGCGTCAAAGCTGTCATTTCATTATTGGGGCTCTCCTGGCCGGGCTTTTCTATCAGGGTATCAGAGACTTGCAGTGTCAGTATATTCCTCATGGTCTGTAATTGGGCCGGTGTAGGGACTGACAAGTCTGCAGCTTGCCTCCCTTTTCTGAGTTGTGTCCACCTGTAACACACAGAATGGTTTTTTCAGTTCAAGATGGGGTTAGCTTGGCCAACCTAGCAGATTGCTTGAGCCCAATAGTTTGAGGTTGCAGTGAACTGTGATGACGCCATTGCACTCCAGCTCCAGCAATAGAGAAAAACCCTGTCTCAATAATTAATAATAATAGTAAAGAAAGCCCTGGTTCTTTCTCCTTTGGTGCTTGTGGAAGATTCAAACCACAGCAGCTTCTGCACACGTAGAGCAGCTTTCTTATCACTCTCGATCCCTGGCCACGATAGAAATTAGAGACCTGGCCTGCTATTCCCAGAGGCCTCAATTATATAAGTAAAATACCTTTCCACACCCCCTAGAAAGTGTGTGGCATCATGTTCTGATGCTTGAACCAAATTCTTGGTGAGAGTCCACCTGCTTCTGCAAATGACCATAACAATTGGCACTGCCAGGGGTGTCCAACCTTTTTACTTCTCTACCTCACATTGGAAGAAGAGTTGTCATTAAATACACAAACGCTAGTGAAAACTGATGAGCAAAAAAAAAAAAAAAGGTCCTTGCATCATTTTTGTGATATCTGACACCATAGATAAGCGAGATAGTGCTCACATAATCCTCATGTGTCCTGTGGGCCACAGGTTGGACATCCCTGACCCCACTGACCACCAGGGGTTTTTCTTTTCTTGCCTGGGCTTGCTATCCCACTCTGCCACTGGATGGTGAGCATGTACTTTAAGCTGCTCCCTGCTGAGGGCTTGTGCTTTGAGCTATGCTGCCTTGCTTTGAGCCATACTGAGCCTCTGTTATACATTTAGAACCTTTGGCCCACATGTAGAACAAGGCTCTGCCACATCAGTTAAATTCCTGAAAATGATCTGGTAAGCCACAGCCTGCTTCATTCCTGACATTGTCAAGAAACAGCTATTGACCCTCTCAGCACGGGCAGTGTTATATGAGCTCAACATAGGAGTTCTTTGTGTATTGTGACAACATAGTTCTCATTTACATATTTTACTTAATCTTAGGACTGCTGTTACTTGCAAATCATCCCCAACAAAAGGCTTTAGAATCTGCCCTAATTGCCTTTGATGCCACCAAGTGACTCCTTCCTTGTAGAGGCTTTAGCAATCTATTCTTACACCTCCTGAAGACTCAGAACTACCTATGATGGCTATCTCTGAGCTTCTAATGCAAGAAATTCCCCTTATTGTCCCTGCACTGTACACCATTAGAGTGGTGATTGCCGGTCACCTGCTAGGCTCTTCTGGAAATAGAACCTCTCACAGGCCCTGAGCCTGTGACCCTGTATACCCAACTGCCCCTTAAGCCTTGCATTATGGAAGCCACATCCTACAAGCTCAGGATGGCTATGAGACATCCCCCCATGCAGGATGGAACCAAATCTGAGCCCTCTGACATATTCCACCTGCTGGAGGAGGTGGCCTCCTCTGTCTCAGTCTCTTGCCAGATGCTATGGTGCTGGAGGAGGCCATTCTTCTCCCAGACATCTGGGAGCCCCTCGGGGTCAACAGAATGAACAGCAATGGGAGTGTGGTCAATTCATGGGCATTATCATCACCGTAACATGTGACAGAACTCAATGATAAGCTGCTGCTTTCATCCCTTAAACAAGATGTCCATAGGTATATATATATATATATATATATATATTTTTTTTTTTTTTTTTTTTTTGAGACAGAGCCTTAAGCTGTCACCCTGTGTAGAGTGCCTTGGCATCACAGCTCACAGCAACCTACAATTCCTAGGCTCGAGCGAGTCGCCTGCCTCTGCCTCCCAAGTAGCTGTGACGATAGGCGCCCGCCACAACGCCTGGCCATTTTTTGGTTGCAGCCATCATTGTTGTTTGGCGGGCCTGGGCTGGATTCTAACCCGCCAGCTCAGGTGTACGTGGCTGGCGCCTTAGCCCATTGAGTCACAGGCGCCAAGCCGAATTATATATTTTTTTAAGAGATGGGATTTCATTCTGTCACCCAGGCTGGAGTGCAATGGCTTAATCACTGCAGCTCCAAACTCCTGGGCTCAGGTGATCCTCCTGCCTCAGCCTCTCAAGCAGCTGGGGACTATAGGCATGCATTACTATGCATAGATAATTTTTAAATTTTTGTAAAGATGGAATCTTGCTATGCTTCCCAGGCTGGTTTCAAACTCCTCGTTTCAAGTAGTCCTCCTGCTTCTGTCTCCCAAGGTGCTGGGATTACAGGCCTGAGCCACTACTCCAAGAATTTCATTCATGAATTCTTCGTGTGTGCTTACTGTGGGCTAGCCACTTCTCTGGGCTCTGCAGAGTCCTGCATTTTCCTAATTCCTGATTTCACCTTTGATTATCCTCAGTGAGACTAATTTCCATATAAGCTTACCCACATTGTCTTCATCAAGAGACAGAATGCATAGAAATAAGAGCACACAGCAATGAATGAACAAAACAAAATCTTTATGCTCACAGAGCCTGCATTCTGAAGCAGTGAAACAAATCGAGACAGTAAACAATGATCAAGCAGAGAGCAGAAAAGTAGGGTATAGTGGGGCCTGGTGACCCTCATTCCCTATCCATGGGGAGCATTGGTTGCCAATGGCTATCAGTGAGTCTGTCTGCCAGTTGCCCTCAAGGTCACACTCAATTCCCAGGGGCATCTTTATCCACATTCATGTGGGCATATAAAGGCCTTGCTCAATTTGAGACAATTTGGAAGGGTCACCCTCAGTCCAGACCTCCCTGTGGGAAGATATGAATGAGGCCTTTGCTTGAGTTGGAGCAAAGAAAGTGTTGGATGGATAGATGGATGGATGGATAAAGGTGTAGGCAAGCAGAAGGAAGGGTAGATTGATGGATGGATGCCTTGGGCTTTCTATATTTAACCTGTTCACCTGAACTCCACTCTCTGCCATACCTGTCCCTTAGCACATGGCATTGTGCTTTTCCCAGGCACATTCTGTCACTGGCTGGCCCCTTTTCCATTAGCATTTGATGAGAGGCAGAACAGTGTGGGGCACACATGACTCAGTACTCTGAGAGACATGGGTCCAAATTTGACTCGGCTGTTCCTCCTTAGAGAATCTGTCACGCATATTCGATTTTTAAAAAAAGTTTACACAGTGCAGGACACATAGTCTTGCCCATTGAGGGTCATTTCCCTCCTGTCCTGCTCTCCATCCTGTTGTTTTGTCTTTTGTCATTCCATGTCTTATGCCTCATCTACCCTGAGAGCAGCATCCACTACAAAAATGATTTTTTTTTTTGAGATAGACGCTCAAAAAACTGCTCGCTGCAGCCTCAAACTTCTGATCTTAAGGGATCCTCCTGCCTAAACCTCCCAGAGTGCTGGGATTTCAGGCATGAGCCACTACCCTCAGCCTAAAAATAAAAAGTATTCTAAAACTCTTATTTCTTTCTCTTTAGGAAGACAATGTGGGTAAGCTTATATGGAAATTAATTTCACTGAGGATAATCAAAGGTGAAATCAGGAATTAGGAAAATGCAAAGGCATGAGCCATAAGGCATCTATAGTGGCTGCTGGTGAGTTACCTGGCAGACTAGGTGAAGAGGGGAATGTGATCCGTTGTGTCGCTCTTATTTCTAGGTAAAAGGGAAGTCCATCTCAGGACATCAAAAATGGAGTGTTCTTCATGCAACAGGAGAAATTAAATTCCATACCCTTCTAAATTTCATGAATTAAAAGAATTTGGAATGCTATGCGTGCCTGTTCCTGGAAAGAATTTCTGCATGAAACCTAGACTAAAGTGGGGCAGGGAGTCGGGGGTGGTATTTGGAAAGACAGGAAGTAAGTACTGTGAAAAAATTATTATTACTACACATAGCAGCGGACTTAAACTAACATCCCTGATCTGTTGTGCCTCTTGTGGAGAAATGAAACTCGTCTGCACACTGGTTGGAAAAACGCTTCCACTTAATTGCTTGTGGATGAAGCACTTTATTTATAGACATCAGAAGGAAGCTTGGCTCCCTGCTCTATAATACGGGAGGGAATGGCGCCAGGTAGCTGCTGGCTCCAGGACACTCTTGTATTCCACAGGGCAGGAATGTGGAACCACTTTCCATGTAAATACAGTGAGTTCTTCTCTTTTTCTTTCTTAGGCATTTTTTTTTTTTTTTTAATTTTAGTGCTCTTTGGAGAAGAATGCACTTAACCATGAATGTCAGGGGTTTGTAGGCCCGTATGTGGGTAGTTGGTGGGATTTGGCGGTGAGGGACTCTGCCAGACCTCACTACTCTTCCTTATGTTTTAACTAAGCCTTGGGGAGTTAAAACGGGTGGATTCCACCCAGCTCTCAGATTCTGGAAACACTGCAGAAGGCAGTGTGATAGTCTCCTGAGTTCTCTGGCTTAGAAGGGAGGAGGAATATGGAACATAGTAGAGGCTTTATGGCCAAATCCATGGGTCTTACGCAGCAGCACGGTCTCTTAGGAGAGTGACCTCTGCTACACTGCCCTTGAGGGAGGGTCAAGAGAAGCCAGGGAGAATGGTTGATTGTGGGCCATGTACACTAGGTCCTAAGATGGAAATGGACTTTGGGCCACAGCTAGAGTTTCCTCAGATGGGGATGGGGCAGAGTGGCCCGTGCATGAAAATAGAGAACCTATGGACAGGGTTTGACAATTTGCAACATTCTCTCGGCTACTTGTTTTTTCATACATTCCTTGTCAGCAAACGTTGATTGTATACCTGCTGTGTGCCAGGCATGATGCACAATGTAATGGTTTCTAACAGGACAGAGACAAATAGTATCTGCCGGTTCCCCTCCACATGACAGCCACACGCTGATGAGTGTGCAGCCTCCATGCCATCATCCTCCCGCCTCCGGGCCCACATCCCCCGCAGCCTCCCTTGGTCCCTGAAGTGACCTCCTGATTGGTCCCCCGATGGCAGCCAGCCATGCCTCTCCAGTCTGTTCTCTGTGGGGGAAGCCAGAGGGATTCTTTCCAAAGTAGGCTGAATCACGTCACTTAAAAGTAAGTCAGAAACTATATCAGGTAAGTGAAGAGAGAAAATGTCACCTGCCTGAAACCTTCCAGGAGCCTAGTGATGGTGAGATTCGTGTGTCAACCCAGCTGGGCTCTAGGACCCAGTTATTTAATCAAACATGACTCCAAGTGATGCCGTGGAGGTACTTTGTAGAGGTGGTTAGCACCTACAATTAGTTGACTTTGAGTAAAGGATATTAATTTTGATAATGGGGGTGGGCTCATCCAACACAGGGGAGACTTAGGAACAAAAACTAATGTTTCCTAGAAGGAGAAGAAATTCTGCCTCAAGCCTACAGCATGAGCTTCTGCCTGAGTTTCCAGCCTTCAGGCCTGTCCTATGAGTTTTGGACTTGCAAGCCTCGACAGTCATGTGTAATAAATCCATTGAAATAAATCTCTCTCTCTCTCTCTCTCACACACACACACACACACTCTCTCTCTCTCTCTCTCTCGACTCTGTTTCTCTGGACAATCCTGACTAAAACAAGCCTCTCATTTTCTTCAGCATAATGCCCAAGTCCGTTCAGTAACCTGGAAGGCCCTCTGCTTTCCTTTTCACCCCTCCAAGCCCCGACCAAGTGGGAGATGTCTAATTTCGTCGGAGTCTGCTCCCTTGTTCATTGGGCTGCATCTGCACCATGTGCTTTCTCACGCAGGCCTTTGCACATGCTGTTCCCTCCACCAGGCACATCCTCCCCCCACACATCTGCTCCACTGCCAGCTTCTTCGCCCCCTGCACATCTGCACCTTTGCCAGCTCCTTCGCCCCCTGCACATCTCTACATTGCCAGCTCCTTCGCTCCTCACGGTCTCCACTAAGTTGACACTTTCCTTCACCACCTGAGGACTATCCCTTACCACTCCCTGCTGGGAGGGAACACATATTTAACTGTTACTTTTCCTTTCTTTCTCCCCATATGAGAATGGAATTGACCTGAGGACAGAGCCTTTTGTTTATTTTGATGGCAACTCTACCCCTAGCACCTAGATCTTTCTGGCATATTGTCTCACTCAGCTCAGCCTACCATGATCGAATACCATATACTGCTTGGCTTAAACAACACTTCTCACAATTCTGGTGGCTGGAAGTCCAAGATCAAGATTCTGGCAGGGTTTAGTTTTTTTTTGTTTTTTTTTGAGACAGAGCCTCAAACTGTCACCCTGGACAGAGTGCCATGGCATCACAGCTCACAGCAACCTCCAATTCCTGGCTCAAGCGAATCTCCTGCCTCTGCCTCCCAAGTAGCTGGGACTACAAGCACCCGCCACAATGCCTGGCCATTTTTTGGTTGCAGCTACCATTGTTGTTTGGCGGGCCCGGGCTGGATTTGAACCCGCCAGCTTAGGTGTATGTGGCTGGCACCTTAGCCCGTTAAGCCACAGGCGCCAAGCCAGGGTTTAGTTTCTGATGAGAGCTGTCTCCCTTCTTGCTGTATCCTCACCTGACCTTCCTTTAGTAGGAAGTTTGTGGACAGAATGAGAGAGAGAAAAAGCTCTGGCATTTCTTCACTGGTCCTATTGGATTAAATCTTCACTGTTATGCCTTCATTTAACCTTAATTACTTCCTGAAAACCCTATATCTAGACACAGTCACATGGGTAGCTTCAACATAGGACTTTGGGGGAAAACACAATTTAGTCCATAGCCATGCTCAACAAATACATGTTGAATGAATGAAAGGGGAAAGTACAGGGAGTCATGTGATCACAATTCAAGGGACCCTAACCAACTCAGAGGGCACAGGAAGCTTCTAGAAGAGGGGACTTCTGGGCTGAATCTAAAAAGTGGATGCATGTTTTGCTTAATTCTTTCTGTTTCACAAATCAAAAAGCCACAGTTCAGTGATGTGCAGCAGTTCACCAAGGCTGGAATAGAGAATCAGGAGGCCTGGTGTGAGGGTGGCAGTGGGTCCAGTCAGGAGACAGAGACTACAGCGCCTAGTTGAACAGAGAGAATTTGACATGCAGTGTGGTTAGCTAGGTACAAAGTCGTTACCTGGGTAACTGAAAAGATAAGGAGAACACAGGCCGGGCGCAGTGGCTCACACTTGTGATCCTAGAACTCCAGGAGACCGAGGCAGGTGGATTTCTTGAACTTAGGCGTTTGAAACTAGCCCAAGCAAGAGTGAGACCCTGTCTCTACTAAAAACAGAAAAGCTAGCCAGGTGTGTGGCAGGCACCTGCAGTCTCAGTTACTCAGGAGGCCAAGGTAGGAGGATCATGAACCCAGGAGTCTGAGGTTTCTGTGAGCTAGGCATTATGCAGGTAGCAACTGCAGGAGGCAGCCCCCACCTCCAGGGTGAGGGGAACAAAGGAAAGAGTTTGTATTCATTGTAGCAGTGGATGTGCCCTCAAACCTCTGAGGAGGACACCAGCTGGCCGGTCCTGGGATCCTCAGGCTAGAGGTACAATGATGCAGTGTCTGCAAGTGCTAGGAAAACTGCAGACAGGATTCAGCTCCTTCCCTAGCCAGGAAGTGATGCTGGGTGACATTTGTAAGAAGACTTCCTAGCAAGGGAGGCCACGGGAGTGGGTAGTTACCTTATCCTACCTTTTCTGTGGAGATGCGTTCTGGAGATGGCACTTGGGGAGAAATTGAATTTAAAGGCAAGGACAGTGGCATCCACTAATGCTAAAACAGGTGACCCTCTGGCCCACAGTTCCACCCATAGGTACAGATCTATACGAGAGAGCATATGTGCCCCAGAGACATGGAGAAGACTGTTCATAGGAGTTTGATTCAAGGCTCGGCGCCTGTGGCTCAACGGGCTAAGGCGCCAGCCACGTACACCCGAGCTGGCAGGTTCGAATCCAGCCCGGGCCTGCCAAACAACAATGATGGCTGCAACCAAAAAATGGCCGGGCATTGTGGCGGGCGCCTTTAGTCCCAGCTACTTGGGAGGCTGAGGCAAGAGACTCGCTTTGAGCCCAGGAATTGGAGGTTGCTGTGAGCTGTGATGCCACGGCACTCTATCCAGGGTGGCAGCTTGAGGCTCTGTCTCAAAAAAAAAAAAAAAGGAGTTTGATTCAAAATCATCTCAAACTGGAAACAACCCAAGTGTCCTTCAACCAAAGAGTGGATTAATAAACTGTGGTATATACACAGTAATAAAAAAAGTCGAGGCTCAGAGCCTGTGGCTCAACGGGCTAAGGCGCCAGCCACGTACACCTGAGCTGGCAGGTTCGAATCCAGCCTGGGCCCGCCAAACAACAATGACGGCTGCAACCAAAAAATGGCTGGGGGTTGTGGCGGGAGCCTGCAGTCCCAGCTACTTGGGAGGCGGAGGCAAGAGACTCGCTTGATCCCAGGAATTGGAGGTTGTTGTGAGCTGTGATGCCACAGCACTCTATCCAGAGTGATGGCTTGAGGCTCTGTCTCAAAAAAAATAAATAAATAAAAATAAAAATAAAAAAAGTCGATACATGTAACAATGTGGATGAATGCCACAAATGTGATGAGACCTAAACAACTTGGCCAGTGTCTGACCTTGCTATAAGTGGAATTGACAGTCCACTCTTTCATGTCTACATATAGTATGATTCCATGTGTAGGAAGACCAAACACAGACAGAAATAGCTGATGATGAAGGAAATCAGAACGATGATTATCTTGTTGGGGGTTGAGGGGGATTGAGAGTGCATTCATCAATCATGATGGAGATATTAAATGTGTTAGTATTTGTCGAAGTTACACACTTGAAGTTTATGTACTTTACTGTAGGTAGGCTATACCCACATTGGATGTTATTTCAAAAGTCAAGAGCAGGGACATCAAATCCAAATGTGAACAGGGGCAAAGACAGTCACATTCTTGCCGTGCACCAAAAACAGTTGCGTGGTACATAGAAGACCTCAGTAAATTATTGTTAGAATAGTGAGAGCCTCAGTAGCCCCACATGAAAAAATACACCAACTCCTTCTGGAAGGGAAGGAAAAGGAAAATGAAGCCAGACAAAACACTCAGGTTAATAAACTACAAATATCCATTTATCTATCCAATTTGGAGACAGCAACAGAATGATAGGTGACCATGATTACAATGCCAGCCCCTGTTTTGGTTCACAAATTAATCTGCCCAGGGTTTGGGAAGTGAGGAGTGTCTGAGAACATCATCCCACAGGTCACTGGAATAGATAGAGGCTGCCTGATTTTCATGTAGATTACTTGAGAGCTGAATGTAAATTGATGTAAATCAGGGAAACAGATCAGCGGCCACGGCACCTCATTCTCTATCATGGGGCCTCTCCTGTGCACAGACTGGCTGGTGGCTCTCTGGGTACCTTACCAATCTGAGCCAGGCAGCCTTGTGGGGGTGGGGGTGGGCAGGACCCAGGAAGCCCTTGAGGAAATAGCATTTCCCAGGAAGAATATCTGTGACAAGCACCAGCCGTGCTGTTCCCTGCGAGCGCCTCAGACACATCCCAGCTCTAATCGACCCATCAAGCCAGCAATGAGAAGATGGTTATGGTTTTTATAATGCAATATATGTTCATTATAGGAAGACTAGAAAATTCAGATAAGCAAAAAGGAAAAGAAAATAGCAGACACCTACAACTCCACGATGTTATGTTTGCGTTATGTTCTCTAGATCTGTTGTAATGTGCATGCAGATATTATGCCTATAGATAAAATTTATGTTTTCATGATTTGTCATTTTTAATCATTTTATTCCTTTGATTCCATATAATTAATTTGGAAACTGAATATAGATAAATGTGGTTCAGCTACACGTTGATTTTTCCATGAAGTTAAAGAAGAAAACTATGAGATGCCTCACTTGCTTGGCCCTTTCCAAGGCCTTGTACCTAAATTTGCAATCATAATTTTGTATTCCTTTTCTTTTTTCTTTTTTGAGACAGAACCTCAAGCTGTCATCCTGGGTAGAGTGCTATAGCATCACAGCTCACAGCAACCTCCAATTCCTGGGCTCAAGCGAGTCTCCTGCCTCGGCCTCCCAAGTAGCTGGGACTACAGGTGCCCACCACAACGTCTGGCCATTTTTTTTTTTTTTTGGTTGCAGCCATCATTGTTATTTGGCGGGCCTGGGTGGGCTGGATTTGAACCCGCCAGCTTAGGTGTACATGGCTGGTGCCTTAGCCCGTTGAGCCACAGGCGCCGAGCAATAATTTTGTATTCTTGTCCTTAAAGATGACTCCCAACTCCCTAAGATGTAATCTCTGTATTTTATAGAACTGATTCTATGCTTGAGTTTAATCACAAACCAGTGTTAGGAATTGAATTGCGTCCCCTAGAAAGAGTGGGGTTTTTTGCTTGTTGATTTTTGGAGATAAAGTCTCACTTTATCGCCTTTGGTAGAGTGCTGTGGCATCACAGCTCACAGCAACCTCCAACTCCTGAGCTTAGGTGATTCTCTTGCCTCAGCCTCCCAAGAAGCTGGGACTACAGGCTCCCGCCACAACGCCTGGCGATTTTTGTTGTTGTTGTCATTGTTGTTTGGCAGGCCTAGGCTGGATTCGAACTCGCCAGCTCCAGTATATGTGGCTGGTGCCCTAGCTGCTGAGCCTGAAGTGAATTTCTTATAGAAGGATGAGTTTGACTCAATTTCCTCTCTCTCATGCTCTCTTGCCTTTTCCCCTTCTGCCATGGGATGACACACCAAGAAGGCTCTTAACGGATGCAGGTCCCTCAGCCTTGAACTTCCCAGCCTCCAGAACTGAGGGAAATAAACTTCTGTTTCTTATAAATTACCTAGTCTGACTGGGCGTGGTCTGTAATCCTAGCACTCTGGGAAGCTAAAGCCGGAGGGTTCCTTGAGCTCAGGAGTTCAAGAGCAGCCTGGCAGGAGTGAGACCTTGACTCTACTAAGAACAGAAATATTAGGTAGGCCTTGTGGCAGGTGCCTAGATACTTGGGAAGCTGAGGTAGGAGGATTGCTTAAACCCTGGAGTTTGAGGTTGCTGTGAGCTAAGCTGCCACCATGGCACGCTAGCCCAGGCAACAGAGTGAGGTTTTGTAAATAAATAAATAAATGAATAAATAAATACCTAGTCTCAGATAATGCTGGTACAGCAGCACAGTATTGACTAAGACACTCCCTCAAGGGAAATAGTATCATCCTCATTTTATGGACAAACAAGCCTGGCTCACACAAGGTTGCAGCCAGCAGGTGACAGGTGAACCTGCATAATTCCAAGGTGCCAAGGCCCATGCTCTTTTCCTTTATGCTTACCTCTAAAGGGCACTTGGAGTTCCATGTCTAAATTTGAGCTCTCACTGGCCATAGCTAGAGACGGAAGCAACAGAACTAAAACTCCCAAAATCCAGGATAGAGTCCGAAATTGTCCTTCAATCTGACTTTTCCATTACCCCACCAAACTGCATTTCTAGAGGTCAGGGCCAGGCCTGTTCCTGTTCCCATTTTAGATGTCACCCAATGAGCACAGGGTTGGTAATCTGAAAGAGAAGAAATACTCTTCACTTTAAAAAGTTCAAATAAAAAGATTGGAAAATAACAAATGTAGGCAAGGGTACCCCCATATGTTGCTGGGGGTAATGTAAAATACTGCAGCGGCTGTGGAAAATAGCTGGGTGCTTCCTCAACAAGCCACACATGCTTTATATGAAGGTGCAGTTCCACTCCCAGGGATATACCAAAGAGAACTGACAATGGGTGTTCAGAAAACAAACCTGTACTTGAATGTTCCTAGCAGCACTATTCACAACAGCTGAAAGGGAGAAACAACCCAAATGCCCAATAACAAACGAATGGGTAGACACAATAGGGTATCGCCACATGGTGGAATATTAGCCAGCTTAAAAAAAAATAAGGGGAGGCGGCGCCCGTAGCCCAGTGTTTAGGGCGCCAGCCACTTACACCAAGGCCGGTGCCGGCCCAGGCCTGCTAAACAACAATGACAACTACAACAACAACAATGACAACTACAACAAAAAGAATAGCTGGGCGTTGTGGCAGGTGCCTATAGTCTCAGCTACTTGGGAGGCTGAGGCAAGAGAATGGCTTAAGCCCAAGAGTTTGAGGTTGCTGTGAGCTGTGACACCACGGCACTCTACCTAGGGCAACAGCTTGACACTCTGTCTCAAAAAAAAAAAAAAAAGAATAAGGGGACCAGCCAAAGAAGGTAGATCCCTTAAGTTCGAGAGTTTGAAACCAGCCTAAGCAACAGAGAGACCCTTCTCTATTAAAAGTAGAAAAACTGGCTCGGTGCCTGTGGCTCAACGGGCTAAGGCGCCAGCCACGTACACCTGAGCTGGCGGGTTCGAATCCAGCCTGGTCCCGCCAAACAACAATGACGGCTGCAACCAAAAAATGGCCAGGCGTTGTGGCGGGTGCCTGTAGTCCCAGCTACTTGGGAGGCAGAGGCAGGAGACTCGCTCGAGCCCAGGAATTGGAGGTTGCTGTGAGCTGTAATGCCACAGCACTCTATCCAAGGTGACAGCTTGAGGCTCTGTCTCAAAAAAAAAAAAAAAAAAAAAGTAGAAAAACTAGCCAGTCTTCATGCCTGGCAGCTATAGTCCCAGAGGAGGCTAAGACAAAACGATCACTTGAGCCCAAAAGTTTGAGGTTGCTGTGAGCTGTAATGCTACGGCACTCTACCCAGGGTGACAGAGTGAGACTCTGTCTCAAAAAAAAAAAAAAAAAAAAAAGAAGGGTGGCGCCTGTGGCTCAGGGAGCAGGGCACTGGCCCCATATACTGAGGGTGGCAGGTTCAAACCCAGCCCTGGCTGAACTTCAAAAAAAAAAAAAAAAGAAGAAGAAGAAATAAAAGAATAGGAATAAGATTTTGTTGCTGTAACATGGGCGAACCAGGTCAAAGAAGGCAAACCCAAAGAGCCACATGTTGAATGACCCTTTTATGTGGAATATCCAAAAGCGGTAGAGACAGAAGACAGACTGGTTAATTGGGGAGGGGCGGAGTGGGGAGTGGCTGCTTCCGGGTATGGGCATCTCTTTGCAGCTAATGAAAGTCTTTTGGACCTAGATGGTGGTGGCGATCGTACAACACAGTGAATACATTTAATGATTATTAAAATGACATTTTATTTCTTTCTTTCTTTTTTTTTTTTTTAAGAGACAGAGTCTCACTTTATCACCCTCGGTAGAGTGCCGTGGCGTCACAGCTCACAGCAACCTCCAGCTCCTGGGCTTAGGTGATTCTTTTGCCTCAGCCTCCTGAATAGCTGGGACTACAGGCGCCTGCCACAACGCCCGGCTATTTTTTGTTGCAGTTTGGCCGGGGCTGGGTTCGAACCTGCCACCCTCGGTATATGAGGCCGGCGCCCTACTCACTGAGCCACAGGCACTGCCCTAAAATGACATTTTAATGTGTAATTTAGTACAATAAAATTTTTTCAAGAAAAGCTTTGTTGATGGATTTCTTTTTTTTTTTTTTTTTTTTAAATACATGTATTTTATTATTCTTCATTACATTATTCCCCCCCCCCACCCGTCCGTGATAAGACAGAATTGATTTACAGAAAAGAATACAGAAAACACCAAAGCTCCTGGTAGTGGGA
>CAUYRH010036939.1:0-19932 GCA_963574655.1 Perodicticus potto | reverse complement strand
GCACGAGGAGCAGACAGCAAGGCGCCAGTGTTTTCCGCACAGGTGGTTGGTTCTTTTTCAAGCCGGTTTCTTCATCCATCACAGCATCAGCACCGCCAGGGCCAAGGCAGCGGTTGTAGAGCTGTCCTGTCCTGCATCAATTAGAAGACTTCTTATTTCTTCTAGGAATAGTATTGCCTGCAGTCAACTTCTTGCAACGAGAATGGTTGAGATGGAGAGAAGTTGGAATTTAATTTTAGGATTATTGGGTTATTGTTATCAGTTCTCCTATCTTTTAATAAATAGTGTTGCTTAAAGTCTGAAGGCAATATGGAAACATAAAGGCTCTAATATGATAAGGCAGGGCTCCCCGCTCAAATCTTACTTAAATGAACTTATGTTAAAATTTTACAAATAAGGGTGGCGTGTGTGGCTTAGTGAGTAGGGCATTGGTCCCAAATACCGAGGGTGGCAGGTTCAAACCTGGCCCCAGTCGAATTACAATAACAACAAAAAAATAGCCGGGCATTGTGGCAGGCGTCTGTGGTCCCAGCTACTCGGGAGGCTGAGGCAAGAGAATCACCTAAGCCCAAGAGCTGGAGGTTGCTGTGAGTTGTGACGCCATAGCACTCTACCAAGGGTGACAAAGTGAGACTCTGTCTCTAAAAAAAAAAATATGATCATTGAATTTCCTAGTTCTGCTTCCTCCAACCATTTCTTTTTTCTTTTTTTTGAGACAGAGCCTCAAGCTGTCGCCCTGCGTAGAGTGCTGTAGCATCACAGCTCACAGCAATCTCCAACTCCTGGGCTCAAGCGAGTCTCCTGCCTCTGCCTCCCAAGTAGCTGGGACCCAGGCATCTGCCACAATGCCCGGTTATTTTTTGGTTGCAGCCATCATTGTTGTTTGGTGGGCCCAGGCTGGATTTAAACCCACCAGCTCGGATGTATGTGGCTGGCGCCTTAGCCGCTTGAGCCACAGGTGCCGAGCTCGCCAACCATTTCTATATCAATGCATATTCTAGAAGTAATAACCAAATTATTTATTCAAAAAAAGCCAAAGGAGAGTTCTGACATTTGCCTTTTGGGATAAATATTGTTCAAAGGATAGTGCTGGGGTTACGTGGCTGTTCTTCCTTTGTCTTCAGGGCCTTATTCTCTACCTTGAGACCTAGCAGTTCACTATGAAGACCAGCTGGAATACTTGGCTGTCAGAAACATGTCAGAAACTGTCTGAAGCAACATAAATTGGAAAACACTAAGTCATTTTTCTACTTCTTCTTCGTAGAATTTTTTTTTTTTGAGACAGAGTCTCAAGCTGTCACCCTGGGTAGCATGCCATGGCGTCAACATGTCTCATAGCAATCTCCAACTCTTGGGCTCAAGTGATCCTCTTGCCCCAGTTTTTTTTTTTTTGAGACAGAGTCTCACTTTGTCACCCTTGGTAGAGTGCCATGGCATCATAGTTCACAGCAATCTCAAACTCTTGGGCTCAAGTGATTCTCTTGCCTCAGCTTCCCAAGTAGCTAGGACTACAGGCACCCATCACAACGTCTGGCTATTTTTAGAGATGTCTCACTCTGACTCAGGCTGGTCTTGAACCCATGAGCTCAGGCAGTCCACCTGCTTTGGCCTCCCATGTGCTAGGATTGCAGGCATGACAGTTTTTTGTATTTTTTGTAGAGACAAGGTCTCGCTCTTGCTCAGGCTGGTTTCGAACCTGTGAGCTTCAACAATCCACCTGGCTCAGCTTCCTGGAGTGCTAATATTACAGATGTGAGCCACTGTGCCTGGATTGTAGAATTTTTTTTTTTTTAAATTTACGAAATTTTCACCGAAAAAGAAATTAAAACTTCAGATAATGTGCAGCATCTTAGGGGACTCATCACATACCACTCTTAGGATTTTGGGCTCCTCTGCCCTTTGGCCATTTTCAGTCATGATGTGGTCTACCTTCTTCTGGGATTGCTGTCAAAGGTCGTTTTCCACTGAGCATAAAAGAGAACAGAGTGGCAAGTGGGTGATCAGAAGCACCAATTAAGGGCTGTTTGGCTTTGGGGATAATTGTAACTGATTTAGCTTGCAAACCTCTTGTTAGAATGTGACAAGGGAGTATGTAGGCAGCTTTAAAAGTAGACTCCACTTTGATTTGTTCTGCTTATTAGGCCTTTTTACTATCAGGCATCTTTAATTTTGACTAAATCTAATTTTAATGAACACTCGAGGTTGTTTGTATACTGTTTCAAGACATGAATACAAAAGCTAGTTTAAATCTCCACTGCCACTGTTTAATTTTAACCTGAGTCTTGTGTTGTTGGACAGTGAGCAGTACAGTTTTAACTGAATGCACATATTATCCTACTGACTGTGTTAACTTCATTATGTTGACTCACCTCTAACACTCCTAAGCCTTTATTTTGTGTATTTCTCTTATGCTTCTTTTTCACTATTCTTGTCTTGATTCAATTTAGGAGCCCAGATTTTAGCACTTTAACTATATCATTTTAATTTATCTAAATTTTCTCTATCTATATTTTACTAAAATGTTTTAAGTTTTGGTATCAATATAGTGACTTTGGGAGGGGACTTGATTTTATCATGTAATATTATTCATCTCAGTGACATTACCTATATATTTTTGTGTGTGTTTCATCTAAATTATCAATTAAAAAAAGAGTATAGGCTCGGCGCCTGTGGCTCAACAGGCTAAGGCGCCAGCCACGTACACCTGAGCTGGCGGGTTCGAATCCAGCCCAGGCCCGCCAAACAACAATGATGGCTGCAACCAAAAAATGGCCGGGTGTTGTGGCGGGGGCCTGTAGTCCCAGCTATGTGGGAGGCAGAGGCAGGAGACTCGCTTGAGCCCAGGAATTGGAGGTTGCTGTGAGCTGTGATGCCACAGCACTCTATCCAGGGCGACAGCTTGAGGCTCTGTCTCAAAAAAAAAAAAAAAAAAAGAGTATAATGGTCAGGAAGAGAAGGCTGGAGATCTTGCCACTGGAGACCTGCTAATAACCGTTTTGGAATAATGGTTAAATCAATTATGAATTCATTAAATAGACTATCATCCAGCCCATATTTCTTTATATTAATACATTTTTGTCCAAATTTTGATACATCTTGTCAGACACCTTACTAAAAGCCAGATCCACTATATTTACTGCATGCCTTCGGCTTGCTGATATAAGAAAATAAGGAGAATGTGCATGATTTATTCATAGTGTATCCATGCTGTCTCCTAATGATTACTTCTTAACCTTCTGTCAATAATTTATTGTAGTATCAGGTTGACCAAAGGGTATTTTTCTCCCCCACCCCTTTTTGGAGATAGAGTCTTACTTTGTTGCCTAGGTGGAGTGTGGTGGCATCACAGCTCATGCAACCTCAAACTTCTGGTCTCAAGTGATCCTCTTCCCTCAGCCTCCCAAGTAGCTGGGACTACATGTGAGCACCAGAACTCCTGCTTAGTTTTTGTATTTTTTTTAGAAGAGACAGGGTCTCGCTCTTGCTCAGGCTAGCTCCTGAGCTCAAGTAATCCACCTGCTTTGGCTTCCCAGAGTGTTAAGATTACAAGTGTGAACCACCATGCTGGCCTCCTTCCCCTTGTCTTTGTCTCCAGGCTTCTAGTTCCTTTCTTAGTTCCTGTAATTCCTTATAGCTGTACTGAGTTGCTCTGGAATAGCGCTTCTCAGACTTCAGTGTGTAAGTGAATCTGCTGCTGATCTTGTCACAGTGCAGGTTCTGATTCAGGAGGTCTGGGATGGAGTCTGAGATTTGCATTCCCAACAAGCTTCTCACCTCATGTTGACAATGTTGGCCACAGACCACTCCACACCTGGAGTTGCTAGAAGACCTGGTGTTCTAGACAGGAGGTCTAGAGCAGAGTACTCCTCTAGAGCAGGAAGGAGGCCTGTAGTGGGGAATGCTCTCAAGTTCTTATTCCCATAGTTTAAAACTCACCAGCATCCTTATCCTCCAGTAGTCATCTCCTTTCATTTTCTCATCTTCATGGCTCCTCTGCAGTCCCTTTCCCTCACTCCACAGTGCCTTTCTTCTGTCTTCCTTTCACATCATGCTTCTGGAAAGAACAGCCTTACATTTTATGCTTCCATTTTATTCTCCCCTCCTCCCTTACTTTGCAGTCAACAACTCTGATCATGTGATTCCCCTATTTGAAACCCTGCCCTAGCTCCCTGTCCCTCTTGCTTCTTGTAGTGACATCCCACCATGCACCTGTTTCTCTCTCCAGCTCATCTGTTTACACTCCAGGAGTTCCAAAATATGCTCGGCTCCCAGGACACATTTTTTTTTGATTTAGTAAAGATTTTATTAATTATGATTCGTGTCCAGGACACATTATTGTCTTTGAGGTCTCCTTGCTTTAGCTTTTGCTGTTCCTCTGCCTGTAAATACTCTTCCCTGACTTATTCCCCTGGCTAAGTCCTCTCATTCTTCAGATTCCTGCCATGCTCTATCTCCCCTTAGAAACTTAAGTTCCTATCTTTGCTTATATTTATTATTTGCATAGTTCTAGAATGATCGGAAGGAGGGGTACCAGAGCTTTCTCTCTCTAGGCTGCAGTGTAACTATTGAAGTATTATAAGGAGGTATTATCTTGACATGTGGTGGTCAATATTACTGAACGATTTTATGGAGGCAAAGTTACTTGGCAAAGTGACTGTAAATCTTATTTCAACAAAGAAAAAGGAGAAGACATCACCATTACTCAGTAAGTGAAGCAAAAGAAGAATATTTTTAATTAGTTCATCCTTGTATGCATTAACCTAGCTGACCTATCCAATATTCATTGACATCATAGCTTCATGGAAATGAAGCACTAAAATAAAGATAATGTTTTAGTAGAGAATATTTTCACCAATGTAGTCCACACAGAAAGTGATGAATGGTAAGGTTTTCAGATGATAACTCAGAACTTTGACAACAGTTTGCATTGGCGACCCCTGGGGGAAGGGACAGAGCAGGTCACTTGCTGGCTTAGAGAATGGCTTCATGCAAATCACTGAACTAACTGGGTTTTCTCAGCACTAAGAGGAAATAGAGATGGTGAGCTGGCTGAAAATATGCAGACACTGAGGCCTTGTTGGATTGTGAGCTGATTATTCAAGCTAAAGAGGCTCACGACCTGCAATAAATTAAATTAAGTTCAGAAGAAACTAGGCTATAGCCAAATAAAAAAAAATTAATAAAATTTAAAGATATTTCTCATAGCTGTGGTCATGCTCTCTCAGGCAACAAATACAATTTGCTATCAGATACAATGTTGCTATGGCACCTGCAGATAGGAGAAGGGATGATGAAAAGTAGAGACTTAAAACTTTATTTGCAAGGTGGCCTTAATGTGCGTGTTTCAGAGACAAGTCTTAATCTCTTGTATGCAATAGATATTTTATACATGTGTATGGAATAGATATAAATTATGTGAAACATTTAAACAAAAGGATACCTTTGCTTTTTATTATATTAAGGAACTATTCCTTACAGTGTAGTCTTGTACCTGTTGCATCACCTTGTGGTCTAGATGCCTATGACTATAGAGAAAGGCATGCAAAAGAGAATAAGAATGGTCAGCTTCTTCAAAGCTGTAGCACTGATATAATGTTTTTTTCCCTAGGGACATGGAACTCTTGATGAATTATTCTCTAGCTGACATGCCTGGAGCGGGAGCTCTGACCTCTTTTCTCGTGACTGATTTCCTGGGCAGTTTGTTTCTGGGTAATGACTCTCTTGGTTTGTGTTGCCTTTCAGTACAGTGCATTTATTCAGCCTGAGCTCTGTCTCTGGTAGGTTGTACCAGAAAACTAAGAACTAACAACCAGACATGGAAGCAATATTTTGAGTTGTGAAGCTCATAGTCATAATGGTCAATTTTGTGGAAAAGTAGTTGATCATGCCAAACCTATTCCTCTTTTTTTTTTTTTAAAGAGATGAGGGGAATGGGGGATATCTTGCTATGTTGCCTTGGCTGGTCTCCAACTCCTGGGCTCAAGCATTCCTCCCTGCTCAGCCTCCAGAGTCACTGGGATTATAATCTGTGCCACTGTGCCTCGTATAATGTTCCGGGGATAAAACACAACTTCACGTAAGACCTATGTGGGGTAGTGGGCCACAGGGATCTGGAATCAGCTAGCTCTGGGTTCTGCCACTTGATAATATTTTATCCTTGGGCCAGCTTTTATTATATTAAAAATAATGTTTATCTCATTGTAAAATAGTAGAAAATTTAGAAAACATAGAAAGATACAAAGAAGAAAAGAAAAAAAATTCACATAATTCATCAGGATTTTCTCTTATAATTAAATATTTTTCAAAAGTACTCTTTCATATATTTATATGATTTTTGATTATTTAGCTGTTTAACCACTCTTATATTTTCAGACATTGAGGGTATTTCTTGGTTACACCATGATAAATATTGTTGCAATGAATATCTTTTATTTATTTATTTTTTTGTAGAGACAGAGTCTCACTTTATCACCCTGGGTAGAGTGCTGTGGCATCACAGCTCACAGCAACCTCCAACTCCTGGGCTTAGGCGATTCTCTTGCTTCAGCCTACCGTATCTTTTTTTTTTTTTTTTGAGACAGAATCTCACTCCCTCTCACCCTGGGGTTAAGTGCTGTGTTGTTATAGCTTATGGCAACCTCAAACTCTTGGGCTCAACATGATTTTCTTGCCTCAGCCTCCTGAGTAGCTAGAACTACAGGTGCCTTTCACAATGTCCGGCTAGTTTTAGAGATGGGGTCTCACTCTTGCTCAGGCTGGTCTCAAACTCTAGAGCTCAAGCACTTCCCCTGCCTTAGCCTCCCAGAGTGCTAGGATTACAGGTGTGAGCCACCGCATCTAGCCTAATATCTTTTAATTGAAAAATTCTTTGTTCAATGATAATTTCCTAGGAAGGGTGTTAAAAAGTTGTGTTTTGTTTCTTTGTACATATTTAGTATATGCTTTTGGAACTTTTCTTTTTTGACACAGTGTCTCACTTTCTTTCCTCTGGTAGAGTACCGTGGTGTCATAGCTCATAGCAACCTCAAACTCTTGGGCATAAGCTCCCTCCACAATGCCCCACTATTTCTTTAGAGATGGGAGTCTTGCTCTTGCTCAGAGTGGTCTCCAGCCTGTGAGCTCAAGTGATCTACCCACCTCAGCCTCTCAGAGTGCTGGGATGACAGGTGTGAGCCACTATGCCTGGCCTACCTGAAAGTTCTTTAAGAGACAGAGTCTTGCTTTGTCCCCAGGCTGGAGTATAGAGATATGGTTAATCTCACTGCAACCTTGAACTCCTAAACTCAAGTGATCCTCTTACCTCAGCTTCCTGAGTAGCTGAGACTACAGGCGTGCACCATCACACTGGACTAATACAAATTTTTTTTTTTTTGTGGAAAGGGGGAGTCTTACTATGTTGCCCAGGATTGTCTCTCACTCCTGGCCTCAAGTGATCCTCCAGCCTCAGCCTCCCAAAGTGCTGGGATTGCAATTGTGAGGCACCATGAGTGGCCTAGAAAGACTTTGATAGTTTACAGTTTCATCAAGAATTATGGAAGAATAAAGGGTGAGAAATTTGGCTAAGCTTCAGTTTTCTTATCTATTTGCATCATAACATTGGGAGGATATGGGCTAACATAAAGCCCCTAGCACAGTGACAGGCAAATGTTACTCATGTTATTTATTGTCTACTTTAACAGATTCAGTGCCCATAACATATCATGAAGTGCTCTATCATCTCCATTATCCATTTTAAAAAAAAAGGAAAAGGAAAATAAACTTTTACATAGTTGTGTTGTGATGTAGAATGTGTAGTTGTGAACATCTAGCTCAATGTTCTTTTTTAAAAGCTGCTTAAAAAGAAATTTATGAAAGTAAAAGGTAGAGGGGAAGGAAAGAGTGTGGTATTCATTGGAAGTATTTCTTTTGAATTGATAAGGTAACTAAGCAGGCCGGGCATGGTGGCTCATAACTGTAATCCTAGCACTCTGGATTAGGCAGAGAGGTAGGCAGATGGCTTGAGGTCAGGAGTTAGAGACCAGCCTGAACAAGGACAGGACACTGTCTCTACAAAAAAAAAAAAAAAAACACGGGCGGCGCCTATAGCTCATCAAGTAGGGTGCTGGCCCCATATACTGAAGGTGGCGTGTTCAAACCCGACCTCAGCTGAACTGCAAAACAGAAAAATAGCCGGGCGTTGGGGCGGGCGCCTGTGGTCCCAGCTACTTGGGAGGTGGAGGCAAGAGAGTCGCCTAAGCCTAGGAGTTGGAGGTTGCTGTGAGGTGTGTGACGCCACGGCACTCTGCAGAGGGCGATAAAGTGAGACTCTGTCTCTACCAAAACAAAAACAAAAACACCACCTAAGCAGGAAATTATTACAGCCATCGAAAGTTTGGCCTCGCTGACCATTGTATTTCTACTGACTGGTTTTAATGTACTGTCAGAGTTTATCATTCACAACTGCTTGAATTTAATGTGTGTTTCAGTTCTATGTGTGTTGGCTGCTGTGAGAAGCAAGAGAGGTAGAGAGGGGATCATTATTCCTGATACCCCAAATTGTCAGTGTTAGTTAATAAAATTTGAGGATTGTGAGACACCTGTAAAGAACATATAAAATGGTAATTTTTTTCTTTTTTGAGACAGAGTCTCACTCTGTTGCCCAGGCTAGAATGCCATGGCCTTAGGCTAGGTTACAGCAACCTCAAAGTCCTGGGCTCAGGTAATCCTCCTGCCTTAACCTCCTGAGTACCTGGGACTACAGGCACTTGCCACAATACTTGGCTAATTTCTTCTATTTTTTAGAAGAGCAGGAGTGTTGCTGTTGTTCAGGCTGGTGTTAAACTCCTGCACTCAAGTGATCCTCCCACCTTGGCCTCCCATGAGCCACCATGCCTGGCCATTAAATGATAATTTCGATAAATAAATCAAATGGAACATCTTATCTAGCTTTTTCCATTTCTATGAACTCTGCAGTATAGAGCATGCTTACACTAGTTTCCTAGAGTTGCTATAACAAATTACCACAAACTAAATGGCTTAAAACAACAAAAATTTAATTTCACAGTTCAGGAGACCACAACTTGAAATCAAGGTGTGTGTAACTGGGTTGGTGCCTTTTGCAGGCTCTGAGGGAGCATCTGTTCTAACTTTTGGTGGTTGCCTGAGACCCTTGGCCTTCCATGGCGTGTAGCTGGGTCACTCCAGCCTCTGACTCCGTGGTCACATGCCCTTCATTCCTATGTCTCCTCTGTCACTCTGCGTGCCCTCTGCTCTTTCAGTAAAGAAGGGCCCACCCTAATCCAGAGTGACCTGTGTTAACTCTGTTGGATCTGCAGAGACTCTATTTTTAAACAAGGTCATATTCACAGCTGGCTGGGGGAGGGAGTGAAGTGAGGCGGGGGTTAGTACTTGAACATATCTTTTTGGAGGACACAGTTTGACCCACTACAATGGCAAACTCACCAGGTTAAAATAGAAACTTAGGATCTCTCCTTCCTTCCCATCCACTGCTATCTTCTCTAACCTCAGCTTACTGAGTCATATTAATTACCGGCTTCTCATTGTCTCCTGTATTTGGTTTAAGTTTTTCTACTCGGCTCTACCCTACTTATCCAAGATAAGTTCTTATTGTTCTTCCTAACCTTGAATCGTCTTCTCTCTTTGTGCATAGGAGGCCTTCTCTCTTTCACTAAGTAAATCTTATTCCTAAGGGCAGGATGCTTTATGCTTTCTCTTTCTCCTACAGCACCTAACACAGTGCTAACAAATAATATGTGCTCAATAAATATTTTAATTAACTTTCTGATAAAGTAGAAGGATATGGATTATGGATTATAAAGAAAATAATTATTTCATATGCTTGAATATCAAAATTCAAATTGCTTGAGAATTGGTCTGTCTTGATAGCTTAAATTATTCTAGTAGGTGGTTCTTTTCTTTTCTTTTCTTTTTTTGTTAATTTCTACCTGGAGTATCAGTATTATAGTTTACTCTCATTCTAGCGCTAGCCTATTTTGACTCTAAAACAGCATGAACTGCACATCAGTTGCCCTAACAGGAAGTTTTTGATTCGTGGCCAATTCTGAGTTCAATGTCTAAAAGATTATTTCTTAGTGGTATAATATCTTAAAGCATAAATGAAACCAGCTTTGTTGGTTTAAGAAATATTTATCATCATTGTTACATAGCTGGAAAAGATTTAAGAGTTTTTTCTGTTCTAGTCTTCTACCTCTTTGAAAAGGAGGACCAAGGCAACACTGATGACTTCCTTCCCCTTGGGTTCTGTCTTAGTCCACTAAACTGCACAATTATAAATGTGAAGGGACATAGACTGGGGTGTCAGATTTCATCTGTGGCTCTATGAAGATCTAGTCCAGTCCATCTCACCCAAGGTCTGGTGGACCTCTGTTCCAATTAAAGTTTCTTAACATTACCAGGGCCAAAGCCATGAACTGCCCAGTGAGATTTGTTTTTCTGCTTTTTCATGGGCACAAGACTCAGTAGAGTTTCTTTTGTCTGGGTGGCATTGAATACTTGTGTATGTGTGATATTTGTAGCTAGAATAAGTAAATATTTGCTAAGCAAATAGTCTAGTGCCTGCAGATATAAATCTGTTTGAAAGTAAAGTACAAAGTGTGATTTGTAGTCAAAGTATGTGATTCCCTACTGCTCAATTCAAAAGGGCCACTCTCAGTGCCCTCACAGGCTCTAGGTGCACAGGGCCTGAGGCTCATCTCAGTCATCCATTCATGCCTGCTGTGAGGGGGCTGTCTTTGCTCAGTTAATTTTCATTAATTGTAACCTCTGGCAAGTGGAAGATGTCCTCGCAGAACAGCTCCTTCAGTTTTCAGCTTAGTCTTTTCTAGAGCGACCTGCAAAAAGCCTGAATCAGAAAATTGATGTGAGTTGATATTTTTACAAAATAAGTTGAGAAATACTGATATTTTTACAAAACAAGTTGACAAATACTGCTATATTTTCTAGATTGGGGCTACTAAAAGCTGAGCTTCTTTTTTGCCTTTATGTTCACAGAAAAGAGACCTAGGAGTCTGAGGGGAAGTGGTGTGTTGGTAAATGCCTAACAATGGGCTCTCTGAAAGAAAAGAGCTGAGAGTTGTAGAGTCTGTGGTCAAAGTGCAGACACTTTCGTCATGGCCAATTTTAAGTTCGCAATGTGGCTTCATTGGCACATGTCTACAAGAGGCCTATTTATGCTAGACAGGGAATGGAGGGGTGTGCCTTGGACCCAGCCTTGGAGAGGATGTGGAGTTGCTGAGAGTAGATCTTCTTGGTGTTGTCATTTGTCCATTCATTCATTTTGCAAACATTCAAGCAACTGTTATATGCTGAGCACTGTTCTAGGTATTGGGGATAGAGTAGGGAACCAAATAAAGTCCTTGCCCTCAAGAAACTTACAGCCCAGTGAGAGATCTTCAGAAATTTCAAATCTCAGCTTCTTGGAAACTTAGTATTCTCATTTTGGGGAGAGAATTAGAGTTAAGGTCATATAACATTGTTTTTTTTTGAGACAGTGTTTCATTTTGTTGTTCTTGGTAGAGTACTGTGGCATCTTAACTCACAGCAACCTCAGACTCTTGGGCTCAAGAGATTATCTTGCCTCAGCCTCCTGGGTAGCTGGGACTATAGGTGCCTGCCACAATGCCTGGCTATTTTTTGAGACAAGGTCTTGCTCTGGCTCAGGCTGGTCTCAAACCTGTGAGCTCAGGCAACCCACCTGCCTTGACCTCCCAAGTGCTGGGATTGCAGGCATGAGGCACTGTGCCCAGCTTAAGGTCTCATAACATTTTAATTTATTAAATGAAGAAGATAGCATAGGCTAATTTTAGTTTTCCTGGATGATGTATAGCAGGGTTTGGAGGAGAAGGTAGAAATATTCCCTGAATTGTCTCCATTTCAGAGTCATGCAGCCTGAAACCTTGCAATGCCAGAACCATTGGCAGCTGGACGCTTACAGACTGGATAAACTTCTGGAAACTGGAATCATCTCCAAGATTCATTAAGGTTCCTACCCTCAAGAAGGGTAAGGAATGGGTTAGCAAGACTACTCTGATGTCGTAGCTCTAGAGAGAATGACTTGTACACTGTAGCGGAGGAACAATAATTTTCTCTGTTTAAAAAAAATTTTTTTTAAATTTTATAATATTTTGGGGTGCAAATGTTTTGGCTACATGAATTGCTTTTGTATAGTTTGAGTCAAAGTTATAAGTGTGCCCATCACTCAGATAGTGTGAGTTCTCAGTGGGGATACCTATAACCAAAGATAGGTTAACAAGAGAAAAGCAAAACAGAACTTTATTGATATGTATATCTCATATGTACATCGGAAATACCTAGAGAGATGAGTAAATCTCAGAAAGGTAGCTTAGTACCTTGACATACATAGCATCTTCAACAAAGAACAATATGTGTTTGGAGAAGTGACAAGACAGAGGAAAAGGACCAGCAGTCTCTAGGGGGCAGCAAAGTGTGGGAAGGTACATATACAGGATAATCACAGATCAAGGCTAGTTAGTAAAGTCGGTTGTGTAGATTCCTCTGGTGCCCTCTCCAGGTTCAAGGATCAAAGGTCAACTCTAGGGGTCAGACTTTGTTCTTCCTGGTAGAGCAGGGGAGGAGGGACTTCTTTGTAAATGCATGCCCTGCTTTTAGGGAAATAGAGGGAGGGGAGAGAACTTCCCTTGTATCTCCCTCTTCTCAGTTGCCTTCAACTCCCTACAATCCTTATGCTTAGGGGTGGCATGCATATTCTGCTACTTTCTTTTTTTCATTAAAAAAAAAATCAAATTAATAGGAGGGTACAAATTTTTAAGTTACATTGTTTTCAGTTATGGTTATCCCAAGTTGTAGTTGAGTACTTCACTCAGGGGCATGCTGAACACCCTCCCATTGTGCACATTAGATGAGATCCCTCCAAATGTCCTCCCTCTTCCTGCCTATCACCTTCTCTCCTGCTCCCTTCCCCTTGCTAGACTAAATTTGTATTTCATCACTCGTGTGTACTTGTCTATATATTGGTTTTATATTAGTATTGAGTACATTGGATATATTTTCCCCATTCTTTACTAAGAAGAATGTGTTTCAACTCCATCCAGGTAAACATAAAAGATGTAAAGTCTCCATCTTTTATTAAGGCTTAATAGTACTCCATGTTTTACATATGCCACAGTTTGTTAATCCCTTCATGGATTGATGGGCCCTTGGGTTGTTTCTACAACTTGACAATTGTGAATTGAGCTGCAGTAAACATTCTGGTGCAAATGTCTTTGTGGTAAAATGATTTTTATTCTTCTGGGTAGATACCTAGTAATGGAAGTGTAGGATCAAATGGAAGGTTGACTTTTAGTTCTTTAGGAATTCTCCATATTTCTTTCCATAGAGGCTGTATTAGTTTGCAATCCCACCAGGAGTGTGGAAGTGTTCCCTTCTTTTCCCCATCCACACCAGCATCTGCAGATTTGGGACTTTGTGATGTGGACTAATCTCACTGGGGTTAGCTGATATCTAAGAGTGGTTTTGATTTTCATTTCTCTGATGATTAATGATGATGAGCATTTTTTCACGTGTTTGTTGGCCAGTCATCTGTCATCTTCTGAGAAGTTTCTGTTCATGTATCTTGTCACTTATAAATGGTATTGTTTGCTCTTTTCTTCTTGATTAATTTGAGTTCTCTGTATGTTTTAGTTATCAGCCCTTTGTCAGATTCATAGCATGCAAAAATCTTCTCCCATTCTGAGGGCTGTCTGCTTGCTTTAGCTGTGGTACTCTTAGCTGTGCAGAAGCTTTTAGCTTGATCAGGTCTCCTTTATTTATTTTTGGTGTTGCTGCAATTGTCAGAGGGGTCTTCTTCTAAAACCTTTTCCCATGCCAATATTGTCAAGCATTTTCCCCACACTTTCTTCTAGAATTTTTATTGTTTCATACTTTAGATTTAAATCTTTTATTCATCTTGAATCAAGTTTTGTCAGTGGTGACAGGTGCACGTCCAGTTCAGTCTTCTACATGTGGCTAACCAGTTCTCCCAGCATTATTTGTTAACTAGGGATTTTTTTTCTCCAGTCCATGCTTTTGTTTTGTTTATCAAAGATCAGATGGTAATATATGACTGGGTTCATTTCTAGATTCTTTATTCTATTCCATAGGTCAATGCCTCTACTTTTGTGCCAGTACTGTGCTGCTTTGATCACTATAGACTTGTAGTATAATCTGAAGTTTGGTAATGTGAGGCCTTCAGATTCATTTTTATTTCTAAAAATTGTATTGATTTGGGTTCTTTTCTGGTTCCATATGAAAAAAAAGTACTGTTTTTTTTCAAGTTCTTCAAGGTATGAGGTTGGTACTTTGATGGGGATTGCATTAAATTTGTAAATCGCTTTTTATAGTATGGACATTTTAATGATATTTATTCTCCCCATTCATGAGCATGGTGTATTCTCCATTTGTTAATGTCTTCTGCTATTTTTATTCTCAGGGTTTTACTCTTCATCATAGTGCTGGAAGTCCTAGCCATTGCACTTAGGGAAGAGAAGGAAATCAAGGGTATTCAAATGGGTACAGAGGAGGTCAAACTCTCCCTCTTTGTGGATGACATGATCTTGCCACATCCATTTTCCATGATGTGGAAAACCTTAGGACTCAACTACAAAGCTCTTAGAAGTGATTAAGGAATATAGCAGTGTCCCTGGAAACAAAATCAATTCCCACAAATCAGTAGCCTTCATATATGCCAATAACAGTCAAGCTGAGAATAAAATCAAAGACTATACTTTTTACATAGCTCCAAAGAAGATGAAATACCTGGGAATATATCTAATAAAGGGTGTTAAAGAGCTCCATAAAGAGATCTATATAAACATATTCTGCTATTTTTCAACATACTCCTTTGGAAGAGAAGATTTAGGATTCTCAGTGCAGAATCTCAAATCTTTCCTGTTGAAAATCAGTGTTCCAGACTTACTAATAGGTGCCATTGAGGGGATGAGATTTTGCTCTCAGAAGGTAGGTCTTCTGGAAACTCAAAAGCCTTAACTAAGTTAAAGGAGAAAGGAGACAAGCTCCCCTCCACCCCCATTGGATGATGCATAAGTCCTGATTATGTATTCATGGTTCTTTTTTTTTTTTTTTTTTTTTTTTACACACGGAATGAATGATTGATTTGCACACAATATCTACAATGTTGTCTTACGCAGCAGCATCATTCCAGTGAAGGCGGATGATGGATCATTCACCTCTTCATGTTTGTCTGAAATATATTTTGCTCCATTCCTGCCCAGGGCACCTTGATCTGCCTCAGTCGCAAAAACATACATATTCATCATGCTGATTTGGAATTTAATTCATGACTGTACTGCTTTTAACAGCATGGAGAAAATCCATCCCCTTTCTGGTACTAGGACTTTTCCCAGCTGCTTTGGAAAGGGCAGTGTGTCTCCAAGTATGGGATTTGGGTCACCAGAATCACCTTCCTGTGCTTTACCCATTCCTGGAATGCACTTAAAATCTAATGAACCAGAGAGAGTCTCTGGAGTGAGGCTTAGGAATTTGCATTTTTAGTTTTTTTATTTTCATTTTTTTTGAACCAGAGTCACACTATGTTGCTCTTGGTAGAGTGCTGTGACATTATAGCGCATAGCAACCTCAAACTCTTGGACTTAAGTGATTCTCTTGCCTTAGCCTCCCAAGTAGTTGGGACTGCAGGTACCTGCCACAATGCCCGGCTACTTTTTGTTTTGTAGTTGTCATTGTTGTTTGGCAGGCCCAGGCTGGGTTTGAATCCACCAGCCTGGTATATGTGGCTGGCGCCCTAACCACTGGGATACAGGTGCCGGGCCAGGAATTTGCATTTGTAATAAGTTTCTCAGATGATTCATAGGCACACTAAAATTTGAGAAATCCTGACTTAGACTCATAGAATATTAGAGGGACAATAACCTCAGAGTTCCTCTGGGGTTCCAGTCTGCTTCCCATTGGAACAAATGAAGCCTGCCTGACGGGGAAAGGTCTGTAGCCTAATTTTTCCATTTAAGTGAAGATATACACACAATCTGGTAGGTCAGTAAGCACGAAGCCCCTTTTCAAGAGCCTCCATTATGTGACACCTTACTGCTAGCTGACCTGGATCAATTAGTCATTACTGTTGGAGGTGAACATAATTAATTACTGGCTTTTCATTTGCAGGGCTAAAGTTTAATTCTATTAACATTATAATATGAAACTCCAACATTGACTAGTAATTAACCAAGAAGAACAATCAAGCAGGGGGATGAGTGACGGTGTGCAGGCACCTCAGGGCTGGAACAAGTGCCCGGGTCTTGCTGCTTCCAGGTGAATGTGCTTTCCTTCACTGAGCTTTCACGAACAGGAGGGAAGTGTACCTGTAAAATTCTCTACTGAGTCTCACAGTGCTTAGCAGACAAAATCCAATATTCTCATTTCTAAAGACACATATTGTTTAGTGTCTCCTGCGAAAGCAGGGGAATGATGTTGAATTGTCTCTTCGGTATGAGACTTGAAGAGATGGTGTCTTCCTCTCTCTGTCATGTTCTATATCACTCTTTAGAGAGAGACAGCACATGGCTGGAATAATCTAGGCCGGGGGACTGCCCTCAGTGCCTGTGAGGGCAGGTGTGTTGTAATTATCAAATCCTGTGACAATTGTGCCCCAGTTAATTAATCGGAAGACTTGTCTCTAATTTACTTTAGAGACCTACAAGTGATCCAATTAATGCGCTGGAGCAAGGAGGTGGGGGATGGGCTTGTTTCTCTTTTGCATTCCCATTCTTCCTTCTCACATAAACACTCTTCACCGATTCGTTTGCACGATTCGTTTGCACAGACGTATTTCTTACTGTGGAATTAGCAGGAAGAACATTCTGTCAAGCAGAGCAATGCTAGCAGTTTGCTTGGTTCCCTCAGAGGATGCCAGTGAACTGGAGAATCACTGTATCTTCTTTTCACATGGTCTTTGTGGTTCTTGCTAACACTTTGAATTGTGTACATTAAATATGTACAGCTTTTTTCATATCACTCATACGTTTCAATACAGTGTTTTTTAAAAAAGCATGCATGAAAAAATTAATATAAATGTCTCTCATATAAGTTGAAAGACATATTAATTATAACTTCTAAATAAAATGTCTAATATTTAGCTAGGTGGTAGGTTCCATATCTAGTGTTTTTTTCTTCCTGATAAAATACTAAAATAGAAAATACTTCATAATTAGAGTCTTTCAGGAATGGCAGTAAATGTGTGATGATGCCATCAGTTTGGGAAGTTGGATAATTCAGATTGAACCTGTGTCTAAAAATGATAGCAAGATTTTCATCTAAAGACCACAGTTAGTGTTTCATCAGATACTAAGTCTACAAGTCTATAAGCACAACCCCCTTAAACTCACTCACTGTTCACTCTTCTCAAAGAATCTCTATACTTATTCTCAATATTCAGCATAAACATGTTTTGGTCCCAAATTAAAGGATCAGGAATATTGAGATACTAACTACATTACTGACATTTGCTGCTTGAAGCCATGGAACATTCCTTCCTGACATTATCTATGTGGAATAGAAATGCTTTAGTCTCATTCCTCATTTCAAAAGTTTGAATGAACACTGTCAACAGCCTGAGTACTTCTAATCAGTCTACTGCCCTCTGCCCATTTCTTTGCAGAACATGCTGAGAAGACATACACTTAGTGGCTGTGATTTGATTATATTCGTATTGTAGACTACTTTCTACAACATTGCAGAAAGATTAGGGGCCATATTGTGTATAATCTGTTTAGGTGAATAAATAAATAGTTGTTTTGGCATAAAGGTAAAATTTTTATTTGTGTAGCATCCCCCTTCCTTGTTGCAAACATAGCTGGTTATTCCATTAGTATTGATCCTAAGGCACCATTTCCAGTTTATGGTATTGCTTAACAAATAAATGTTAACTAAAAGAAAAATCTCTTCTATAGATTGGGTCTTTGGTGACAGAATAAAGAATTTTAAAGTACTTCTCTCTCAAATATGTTCCACTCATATGCTATTTAATATGCATACTCTGCATAGCATTGATTTCACCTAACTGTAAAGCAAAATACATGCTAGTGTACATGTGTGCTTGTAATTCCTCTTCCATGTTGCATGCCATTGATATGTGAGGTTCAATAGAGCCATTAATAATGTTGCTAGTACTTGCATAGTCTGAGGATATTATTCGTCATTAACCATGTGACTGGCTTTATTAATTTCTTGGAAATAGAGTAACCTTTATTTGTTTTGTATGAGGACTATATCTTTGCATAATGGTCTCTTTTCTGTTCTTGGTGACAAAATGAGTTGATTTTGTACTTGTTTTCCAAAAACTCAGGAAGTTTAATAGGGAGATTGCTGTACAGTTTTTGAAATGCAGTTAGAAAATATCATGAAATCTTTGGCTGCCTCATGTCACTCTTTAATATGGGTTTGCCACAGAAACACATTGGCAAATGAAGTAATTGTCCAGTATATTATATTCCTTGTCAGTTGTGGGACCTCCTTCACTTGTGTGAAACCATCCTTGTTATATATTCATGTTCTCTGCTTGTACTCAACCAAGATTCACTGTTTCTATTTAAAACATTATTGTGAGGTTTAATATTTTTGTTCCTATTTTCTTTTTAAAATTTTTTTTAGATTTTTAATTATTATGTATATATAAAGTTGTATGTCTTTATAGTGTTTCTATTAACATTTTGGAGTACATCCTGGCCATGTTTCTTCAAGGAACACTTTTTGAATTCTCAGAGGCATATATACTAACATACAGAGGGTACCAAAAAAGTATACACATTTTAAGAAATCTTGTTAGAAGTAAAATCGATAATTCCCCAAATGTGTATAAATTGCAGGTAAAGTGGCTGTGCACAGCATGCCTAGGTATACTTGAACAGTGACAGTACCTTCAATTCAACTTCAAAAAATAATACACAGATATTTGTTGCTATCTTCGTTACTATGTTTATGCCATAGTGAGCACTTTTGAACCATCCATTCATTTGTACAAACTGGGGATAAAACACAACACATCAGTGACAAATGAAAATTTTATTAACGAACAGAGACACACAAAGTTGTTAAAATATGTTAGCAGGGGCCAACTGCATCTAGTATTGCCTGTAAGAGTGCGGTAAGTATAGTGATTTTTTTTTTTTTTTTTTGAGACAGAGCCTCAAGCTGTCACCCTGGGCAGAGAGCTGTGACATCACAGCTCATAGCAACCTCCAATTCCTGGGCTCAAGTGAGTCTCCTGCCTCCGCCTCCCAAGTAGCTGGGACTACAGGAGCCCGCCACAACGCCTGGCCATTTTTTGGTTGCAGCTGTCATTGTTTTCGGCGGGCCTGAGTTGGATTCGAACCTGCCAGCTCAGGTGTATGTGGCTGGTGCCTTAGCCGCTTGAGTTGTTAATGATTATTAAGAACATCAGAGGATTGCTTCGAAAAAGTCTACTGAGTTTTGCATTTCAAATGAAAGGCATATGGGAATAAAAGTATTTCTCCCCAACTGCCAAATCCCCACTGGACCACTTGACTGAGTAAATTCCTGAGACTCTGTACTGTTAGGTCCTTTAATTTCATGGTAGGTTATAAAGTCATGCCTTTAATGGGAAGTTTCTAATGGGAAGTTTCCCCATTCATTCATTAACATTGAGTGCTAATGATATGCTAACCACTTGGTTAGATAAAAAGATGAACGAGTGCCGAGGTCCTCGACGTCACTGCAACCCTCACGAGGCTGCTGCTCTTCGCGCCGACCTTCCGCACGTCGCTCCCAGAGGAGATGGAAGCCCCTGCTGCCGATGCCATCCTGTCGCCCGAAGGTGAGCTGGACGCGGCGTACCAGCCGGAGCCTCTCAGGAAGCAGCCGGAGGTCGTGCCTTTGCTGGAGTTTGTCGGGGAGGCCGGTAACGGC
>CAUYRH010036938.1:0-11604 GCA_963574655.1 Perodicticus potto | reverse complement strand
TGAGAAATGGACAGCAGTATACTTATTTGTCCATGTTGTTTTGCTAAGAATATTTTAAAAGAAAGCATTTTATTTTTTTTTATTTATTTTATTTTTTTTGAGACAGAGCCTCAAGCTGCCACCCTGGATAGGGTGCTGTGGTATCACAGCTCACAGCAACCTCCAATTCCTGGGCTCAAGCGAGTCTCTTGCCTCCGCTTCCCAAGTAGCTGGGACTACAGGCGCCCGCCACAACGCCCGGCCATTTTTTGGGTGCAGCCGTCATTGTTGTTCGGCAGGCCCAGGCTGGATTCGAACCCGCCGGCTCAGGTGTACATGGCTGGCGCTTTAGCCGCTTGAGCCACAGGCACCGAGCCAAAAGAAAGCATTTTAAAAGTCTGACAATACCAAGTACATATGAGGCAACAAGAACTCTCATACACTGCTGGAGAGGGTTGTCAACTGGTATAATCACTTTGGAAAACTGTTTGGCAATATTAAGTCACTCATTCAATCCTAGGTACATACATAGTAAAAATGCATACAGAGGTGCACTGCAAAGACATACACAAGAATATCCGTAATAGAAGAAAAAGTGGAGGCAGCCCACATGGTTCAATAAATCATAGTGAATTCCTAAAATGGAAGACCTCACGGCAAGCAAAATGAATGAACTACAGCTACAGACAATGATATGAAAGGATCTTTAAAATATAAAGATCACACTGTTCGGGAATCTATACATGAGGGGCAAAACTATAAAGGAAAGCAAGAAAGTGAACAATACTGAAGATGAGATACTGGCTACCCAAAAGATGAAAGAGAACTGGCTTGGTTCTCCGAAATCTTCTGAGTATCTCTTCCCAATGTTCTATTTTTTTTTTTTTTTAAACATAGGTATTTGCTGTATAATGTTCTATTTAGTACATATAAAATTTTAAAAAAGTGGTCTTGGCTCGGCGCCTGTGGCTCAACAGGCTAAGGCGTCAGCCACGTACACCTGAGCTGGCGGGTTTGAATCCAGCCCGGGCCCGCCAAACAACAATGACGGCTGCAACCAAAAAATGGCTGGGTGTTGTGGGGGGCGCCTGTAGTCCCAGCTACTTGGGAGGTGGAAGTAGGAGACTCGCTTGAGCCCAGGAATTGGAGATTGCTGTGAGTTATGATGCCATGGCACTCTACCCAGGGCAATGGCTTGAGGCTCTGTCTCAAAAAAAAAAAAAAAAAAGTGGTCTCTAGAGTAGTAGTTGGTAGGGAGAAGGCAATTGTACAATTGTTTCACATATGTTTTTCTCTATATATTTCATAATAAAATGCTGCAAAGGAGGGAAGAAAGAAGGAATAAATAAGGCGAATAAAGGAGAAAACAAACAAAAAACCAGAAAAAGCATTCTTTTTTTTTTTGAGACAGTCTCACTTTGTTGCCCTCAATAGAGTGCCACAGTGTCATAGCTCACAGCAACCTCAAACTCTTGGGCTCAAATGAGTCTCTTGCCTCAGCCTCCCGAGTAGCTGGGACGACAGGCACCCGCCACAACACCCGGCTATTTTTAGGACTGAGGTCTTGCTCTGGCTCAGGTTGGTCTCAAACCCATCAGCTCAGGCAATCCACGCCTTGGCCTCCCAAGTGCTAGGATTACAGGCATGAGCTACCGTGCCAGGCCCTAGAAAAAGCATTCTAGTAATCAGGTGTCTGTATATTATGATGTAAGAAATTTATAATATTTATAAATTAAAAATGTTAAATTCAAGCATTTTTTCAATTGGGGAAAATAAGAAATCAGAAACAATTCACAATTCTTACTGCACAGTGAAAACATTAATAGTAATAGTTGTCTATACTACATTTAACTGACTAGGTGATGGGAAATTTCTATCAGCAAATTTTATGAATAAATTCTTATAATTGTTCTACTACTATAAACTAGTTAGTAAATACCCTTGATGGCTACTTATATATATATATTCTTATTCCAGAGCTTTTAAATTGATATAACGTATCTGGGACAACCATACTGCTTGTTGAAGCAGAAAAACCTACTAAATTTTTTTAGAAGGAAAACTGTATTCTTTTAGGAATGTTATAATAATAATCAAATAGCTGACATATTTGTAGCAATTTACAAAGCAACCTCATATGTACTATTTAGCTTAGCCCAACAACCTGGACCAGGTAAGGCAAACGGGGAAGATACCCTTGTACTTAATCATTCAGGTAAATCCTCCCCAAAACAAACCTGGGGAAAAAAAACCACACACATACAAAAACTAAAACAGTTGACACTCAAACAGATTAAGGAATTTGTTCAAGACCATAAACGTTACAAGTAGTAAATCTGGGTTTCAAACCTGAGCCTATTTTTTTAATCATACACAAAAAGTGACGCATTAGTATAAGAACCCCCTATGCAGCCACCATTCATCTTCAACAATAGCCAACTCATGGCCCAACCTCCTTCTCCTATAACCACAGTCCTTCCCACTGAATTATTTTGAAGGCAATCCCAGACATCCTATCATTTCATCTGTAAATATTTCAGTATGTATAGATGAGGACTCCTTCTAATGATTTAGTAAGATAACATTGTAATACAAAACAATGAACAGTAATTCCTTAAATCATAGAATATTTGGTCATTCTTTAGAAAACTGTCCTCCTTTTGTCACATATATTTGTTTTAACTAAACTAATGGTTTATTGAAATAGCATCCAAATAAAGTCTATTGTGTTTGACATGTCTCTTATGCAAGTTTTAATTAATTCCTCTATCTCTTATTTTTCCGTGTAAATTATTTGTTAAGGAATTGAATTTGTTTATTTCTAGCATTTTCCATATTCTGTAATTCACTAGTTGTATCTTGGTGGTGTCATTTAACATGTTTCTCCATCCCTTGTATTTCCTGTACTGTGGTATTAAACCTATGGACTTGTTCTTATTTTTGTGTGATATTAGCAGCCACTGATGGTCAGTAACTAGATCTATTATTTCATTAGAGGTTTGCCAAATAGTGATATTCTATCAGTCCTTCTTCATTCATTGGCAGGAATACTTGTATTAAAAAAAACTTTTGGGTGGCACCTGTGGCTCAAGGGAGTAGGGTACTGGCCCCATATGCCGGAGGTGGCGGGTTCAAACCCAATCCCAGCCAAAAACTGCAAAAACAAAAACAAAAACAAAAAAATTTCTTTCATCCACTGTTTGGTGTTCCTGAGGGCTATTTCATAATGGAAAACAAATTAAAGGTACAATTCCTTCCTTCCACTTAACTAGTTTTCAAAGTAAAATCCTAAGACTCTATAAATGACAAATTCAGTATTCTTTTTTTTTGTATTGTTGGGATTCACTGAGGGCAAATCCAGTATTCTTAATCAGAGATTAGATAAAAGGTCTATCTAGACTATCTATTTCCATATAAATAATTTCTACAGGAAAGATTGAGTCAGGGAAACTTAATTTCATTTCGGAGTAAATACACTAGTCAAAATCCAGTAAAACAGAAATATTTTACTAATTTTTTATCAGAAGGTAAAAACCCAGACTTACTGGACCATATATCTATTGTCTCCATCCTTTTTTTCTCACACCGTCATTTTGGGGGTGGGATGGGGCTGGGGGAGTAGAAGGAACAAGACAAGACTGCAATTTAAAGGGGGAAAAATTCAACTCCAAATGCATTTTTCTTAAAAAATGAAACCCAAAATCAAAAGAAAACAGGTGAAATTAGCTATTGAAATTACGGCCCTGTAAATCAACCCTTGCTCCCTACATCTGGCAACACTTAGCTCCCCGAGGGCACGCTTGGTGTCCTAGGGCACCGCTACACATGTTTGACCAGCCAGCCAACAACAAAGGACACAGAGGATATAAAAAGAGGCAGCAGGTAGCCATCAGGCAGGCCAAATGGCTGAGGCACTTTGACAAAACACACAATGAAGAAACTGGCTACTCCCAGGGCTGAAAAGTCAACTACGCATTCGAATTCTACAACATGCCTCTTTAAGTCACTGGGTTACTTGTTTGTTTTAATTAGGTCCTCAAATCCTCCCTTTTCTTTCAGACCCTCAGTGAAAAGCATCAGAGATGAGCTATATAAAGCCACCTTGTATTCTTGCCAAAAACTCATCTGAGAACTTAACTAGATTGTTTTCGGGACTCTACCCCCAGAACACGCAGGAAGTTATTCTGGAAACACTTTGGCATTACGCTCAAAAAGAGAGTGAAAGCATGCATGAAAGACATCTTCCATTTTATTATACAATACCCATTTTACAATTCAGATGAGTATAGTGCCAGGGTTTTAAATACAGGGCCCCATCTAAGCGAACATTTTATAAGCCTACAGGAGGGCTTTGCCTGCCTTTTCTACAGTCTGAAGGCCTCTTGCGGTGCCCTTGGTAGGGAGTGTCTCCCTTCTCTTCCAGTTAGAATCCCTCTCCTTCCGTCTTCCTTTGGTGTCTGTACCAAGACTATTAGAAACACACCCAACCCATTCCTTCTATTACAACTTTACCAAAGCATAGGAGTAATAATTCCTATTAAATTAAGGCTTTGGGGGGATACTCCTTTAACCCCCCCTAAATAATTATAATACATAGTCAGAAATTTTATATTCTAAGTAGGCTATAGGGGAGATATTTTGAGGCCAGTGAACCTTTCCAGTTATTTCAAATTATACCATTTGTTAACAATCTGTTTTGCAAATATGAAGCTCTGGGGGATAAAACTATAAACATCTTTGGTCTCCAAGTATGATATTTCTGAATTATGACTTCTTGAAAATGATGAGCACGTAAGATAAAATATTCCTAAAATTTTATTAAGTCATTAATCCTCAAAATAATTTCTTAAGAGTATACAACAGAAGATGTTTTAAATATATGATATATACATATGTATGGGTTTTTTTTTTTTTTTTTTTTGGAGACAGAGTCTCACTTTGTCACCCTTGGTAGAGTACCATGGCGTCACAGCTCAGAGCAACTTCAAACTCTTGGGCTTAAGCGATTCTCTTGCCTCAGCCTCCCAAGTAGCTGGGACTACAGGTGCCCGCCATAATGCCCAGCTATTTTTTTTGTTGCAGTTCTCATTGTTATTTAGCTGGCCCAGGCCGGGTTGGAATGTACCACCCTCAGTGTATGTGGCCAGCGCCCTACCCACTGAGCTACGGGGGCCACCCTATATAGGTATGTTTTTAACAGTGGAATTAAGACATTTTTTAACAAATGGATCACATACAATTAAATAATTGAAAAAGCTAAATATATTTTCATTTTTAAATATAGAAGAAAGTTAAATAGAAGCCTTTCTTAAGAAATAGAATATTTCCTGGTAATTGATGTTGCTCCAGTGTCTCTACGACAAAAGGCCAAAAGGTAATTGCCACTGCATTGCTATTACTCATGACTTTATTACAGAAACCAGAAGCACGTCAAGGATTTGAATTCAGAAAGATATACTTTCCAATGTTAGAGTTCATAGGTGAAGAATGCAGATAGGGGTTTAGCACACAGCCCTGGATCCCCTTACTTCTTGCCTGCTTTAGTTCATGTACACCTTTGCAATGCATTTTTTTAAATGTAGGTTTAAAAATGAGCTGTATCAGGTCTAGCCAGAATGGCTCAAGACAGTAATCCCTGCACTTTGGAAGGCTAAGGCAAGAGGATCACTTGAGGCCAGGAGTTTGAGACCAGCCTGGGCAACACAATGAGACCTGTCTCTACAAAAAATTTAAAACGTTATCCAGGCATAGTGGCGCAAGCCTGTAGTCTCAGCTACCAAGGAGGCTGAGGCAGGAGAATTGCTTGAGCCCAGAGTTCAAGGCTGCAGTGAGCTGTGATTTTGCCATTGAACTCCAGCCTTGGTGACAGAGCAAGACCCACATCTCTAAAAAGAAAAGAAATAAGAGACAGAGTTCTTTTTTTTTTTGGCCAGGGCCAGGTTTGAACCCACCACCTCCAGTATATGGGGTCAGTGCCCTACTCCATGAGCCACAGGTGCCACCCAGAAAAAAATAAGAGAGAGCACACTATATCAGGGGCAGTTATTGTCATTGTTATGGAGATAACAGTGTTTTCACTTACCTGCTATTCTGAAAAATGCTTGCTTGCCATATGTGCTCCCACTGTGAGGAACTCCAAGACCAGAAAACATAATCCCTATCTCTGCTTTACTATGATATAGACAGCTTCTTAAAGCTTTTGCCTAAACAGTATTTTATAAGTAGGAAAGAACTAAAAAATGCTAGAGTTTTTCTAGTTCAAGGGTTTTTTTAGGTATATTTTTCCACAAAAATTAAATATATGGTATTGAGATGGGAGATATATATATATACACACACCTATCTATCTACATATATATGTGTGTATATATATATGTAGAGAGAGAGAGAGAGGATCTTGTTGTGTTGCCAGGTTAAAGTGCTCTGGGGCAAGTATAACTCACTGCAACGTCAAACTCCTAGACTCAAGAAATCCTTCTGCCTCAGCCTCACAAGTACCTAGCACTACAGATGCATGCCACAACCCGCAGCTAATTTTTTCTTTCTTTCTTTTTTTTTTTTTTGGCAGAGACAGGGTCTCATTCTGTGCCCAGAATGGTTCTGAACTCTTGAGCTCAACCAAGCCTCCTACCTCAGTTTCCCAAAGTACTAGGATTACAGGTATGAGCCACCAAGCCTGGTTAAATATAGTTTAAAAGCAGATAAATAAGTACATGTGTAACTATTGGCAATAGTAAACTGTATTTCAAAAGGTGACACATCTGTGGAGTCTGATTGAATATCTCCTCATTTGTTATGATTTGACTACTTCAACTAAATTTTTTTTTTGCACTTTATCACCCTCAGTAGAGTACCATATGTGCTCCCACTGTGAGGAATGCACAGCTCCCAGCAACCTCCAACTCCTGGGCTCAGGCGATTCTCTTGCCTCAGCCTCCCGAGTAGCTGAGACTATAGACGCCTGCCACCACGCCCGGCTGTTTTTCTGTTTTGCAGTTTGGCCGAGGCCGGGTTTGAACCTGCCACCTTGGGTATATGGGGCCGGCGCCCTACTCGATGAGCCACAGGCGCTGCCCTCAACTGAATTTTTTATTCTTCTATTTTCCTACTGTGTTTAGTCTGTGCTGTATCTGGCAAACTAAAAATGGTCTAAAAAGTTACTTTAACAATAAATACAAAAATTAACATATCAATCACAAGTTTATGAGAAAATCAAGAATCAAGTTAGAATACATTTTACATGTCCTTAAATTATTGATGCGAATGCATATCTCCGATGGGAATTAAAAATAAGAACTATCTTTCCTTTTTTACTCCCAAGAAACTGCTTTTCCACCATAGCTTCAAATTTGTGTGCATCTAAATCTATTTGCTATACAGGTCACAGCAAAACAAACTTCTTTTTCTTTATAGGTCTTTTCCTTTCATTGATGCCCATGATATTATATTATTGATGAATGAAAAAGCAAGTTGCATGTCATGTACAGCATGATATCATTAAGAAACACACACGCGCTGTTTTGCACATGTGCAGAGGAAAAAAAGTCTAGCTAAGGATCACTACTCAAGTTTTCCTGCTTAAAACTCTTCAATATTTGGCTGGCTGCAGTGGCTCATTCCTGCTATCTTAGCATTCTGGGAGGCTGAGGCCAGTGAATTGCTTGAGTTTAGGAGTTTGAGACCAGCCTGAGCAAGAGTGAGAGCCTGTCTCTACTAAAAATAGAAAGACTAGCTGGGCTTCATGGCAGACACTTGTAGTCCCAGCTACTGGGAGGCTGAGGCAAGAGGATTGCTCAAAACTAAGAGTTTGAGGTTGCTGTGAGCTATGATAAAGACATGGCATTCTACCCAGGGTGACAGAATGAGATTCTATCTCAAAAACAACAAAACTCTTCACTGTTGCCAACTGCTTTTTTTTTTTTAACACATTAAACACAATTTTGTTTCATTAAAACAAATGATGTTTACACAAATCTCTTTTAAAAAGTATTTCAAAATCCACTGTATCTTATTAGCTTAATATGTAATTGGTAAAACAGTTTACTTCTAAAATTCAAGATATTGCCAACTGGTTTTGAACACAGCTCCAGCTCCTCCTAATGGCCTCAGAGAACCTGCATGGTCTGGCCTCATCTCCATCTCTGGCCTCCCCGTCACTGTCACTCAGTATCCCACAGCCGCAGGGCCCCCTTTCTGCTCCTCAGACACAGGAAGCCCTTTCTGGACTCCTTCTGTGCCCTTTCACCAACTCCTCCCATCATAGGCCTCCTCACCAACTTCAGGACTCAGCTCAAATTTCACTTTATCAGCAAGGCTTCTGGGACTCCTCTTCCCAAAGTGGTCCCCCCCTGTTAACTCACACCCTTTTGACTTTATTTCCTTCTAAGCACTTCTCCCATTCCACAGTCATCATGTCTATTTCTCTGTGTCTTATTGTTTCCCTTATGAGAACAACTATGAGATCTGAAACCCCAGCACCCACCAGTGCACCTGGCACATTTAATCATTCTCCAGATCAGGAGGCTTACAACTGTGGGGAGCTGTCCCTCCCTTTCTTGAGGTCCCTTCATCCTGGTAAAGTCCTTACCACTTTGCAGCTAAATTTTCTTCTTTTACAGTCTAATGTTTACGATTGGGACTTTACTTTCTTGTCCATAGGAGACACAATAAGAGGTAAAAAAAATTGTTACCAGAAAAGCTGTGGATGGGAAAACTTTATGCCTTAGTACAAATAACATCTGAAGACAAATTAAAAGAGAAAAAGCTTTTCTGAAATTATAAAGTCAGAAGAGAAAATAAAATACACGTGTATATGTATAAATTATATATATGTATAATCAAATATACACATCTTTACATACATAAATATAGCCATGCATCACTTAAAGACAGGGACGCATTCTGAGAACTGCATCATTAGGTGGTTTTGTCATTGTGTGAATGTCACAGTGTGTATTTACACAAACCTTGACAGTAGAGTCTACTACACACCTAGGCTATATGGTACAGCCTAGCACACTTAGACTACAAACTCTACAAACATATTAGGGTACTAAAGATTGCAGGCAATGGCAACATAATGTATTTGTGTTAAAGTATTTGTTTATTTCAATATATCTAAACACAGAAAAGGTACAGTAAAATTACAGCATTAAGGCTGGGCACAGTGGCTCACACCTGTAATCCTAGCATTCTGGGAAGCTGAGGCGGGTGGATTGCTTGAGCTCAGGAGTTTGAGACTAGCTTGAGCAGCAGTGGGATCCCATCTATACTAAAAATAGAAAAATTAGCTGGGCGTTGTGGTGGGCACCTGTAACCCCAGCTACTTGGGAGGCTGAGGCAGGAAAATTGCCTGAACCTAGGAGTTTGAGGTTGCTGTGAGCTGTTACAGCACAGCACTCTAGCCTGAGGCAACAGACTGAGATTCTGTCTCAAAAAGAAGAAAAAAATTACAGCATTATTTTCTTATGGGACCACAGTTATATATGTGGTCCATCACTTACGGAAACATCATCATGCAGTATGCGATTCTATGTGGACGTGTATGTGTATCTCATTTACCTATAACTACAAGGTAACACCTGATGCCTAATTCTAGACACAGAAGTATGTGGTTTTATGTATTAGGCTGGGAGCTGGGAGTTTTTTAGTTCTTATTACCTACCCCAGTGTCTGACATACAATCAGCAGTCAGTACATTTGTTGAATGAAAGAGTAAGTCCATTCATTCAAGTTCCTGGAATCTATCAGGATGTAAGATCTCGCAAATCTAACCACATTCTTCTAGCCCCTCTTCTAGACACACTCATATAAATAACCCTTCACACTGCCCTGAAGAATGTGAGAGACTGGAGTGTGGTTACTTCTGTATGTAACAATTGCCTATCCCTGATCCAGAAAATGTAGGTTTGCTGTCAGGACAGAATAAATAAATATAGGTATTAAAAACTCATCATCTTCCCTCAGAATGGGATGGTGGACCGAATTGGTGGTTCTGGTTCACTTGTACTTGTACCTGGTCAACTTGCTTGCAACTATGATTTCACTATAAGCCCCCAAACTTGCCATTTAATTGTGTGGTCATTCATCCATCTTAACAGTTTCAGAACCTAAAATATAATAAACGTTGGCGTCACTAGGACAAATTTTAAAGATTACTATATTGTGAAAATGAAAATAAGGTATGAAAGCAAGAAAGCCTTTCTGCTTTCTGTAGCAAACGGAATGTCTAAATATGCATCCACTAGTCCACTGTGAAAGCCGTGAAAGCTCTAAAAGCCTAACTCAGAAAAGGAAAAGCCCAAGATGAGAGGAAGAGGTTCATGAGCTGCTTACTTAGTTAAAGTATGGGGCTCTCCCTAAGGAAATAAGGGCTCTCAGCAATGATCATCAATGGCTACTAACACGCCAAAAAGAGACAACCAAACACGGGCTTCCCAATAGATGGATATGACACTACCTAGGATACATTCCTGCCACAATTGAACTTGAATCTGATCAAACTTCAGAATGGAAGTAATGGAACAACCAATCTGCAGGAAACAGAGGGGTAAATGACATCACGGAGAGATGCAATCAGCACAATCTAGACTGAAAGAATCTACAGAAAAAATGACCTGGTTTCTTCAACAAGTAAATCAAAAGGGGGGGGAAAAAGAGGAAGGAGAAACCTATAGATTAAAAGACACATCAATCAAATGCAATATATGGACTATGTTTGGTTCCTGATTCAAACAAATCAACTGTGGGGTGGGGAGGGAAGAGATAATCAAGGAAATCTGGACAGTGACATATCTGATACTAAGAAGTCACTCTCTAATTTTGTAAGGTTTAACAGAGTATTTTTAAATTAATTAGAGTATTATTACATTTTAATATTTTAGAGATGCTTTGCAGATGTAATGTAATGATGTGTCTCACATTTGTTTTCCACAAAGCATCTACAGAGAAGGAGTGAAGGAACAGATAAGTATAGAGGTGAATCATTATTGGCCCAGCAACATAATGAGACCTGGTCTCTACAAAAAAAATTAAAAATTAGCTGGGCATAGTGGTGTATTCCTGTAGTCCCCTGGCAACTGGGGAGGCTGAGGTAGCATTGTTTGAGCATAGGAGTTCACGGTTACAGTGAACAATGAACTATGATGTTCCACTGCACTTCAGTCTAAGCAACACAGTGAGACTGTAAAAAAAAATTATTGAAGCTGGGTGAAGGGTCCACGGAGGCTTATTAATTGCATTGGTATCACACTAAAATGCAGATTTCTGGTCTCCCCTAGACTTACTGACTCAGAAAACCCAGTTAGGAACCCAAGAATTTATATTTTAATAAACTAGTGATTTTTATACCCACTAATGTTTCTTACACAAATGATTCTTACATAAACTTATGTTTAAGAACCACTGGTTGGGCACTTTGTGTGTGTTTTTATTTCTCACTTTCCAAATGAGAAAATCAAAGGATAGAGATAAATTAACTGGCCAGAATTCATGAAGAAACCCTGAAGGAACTGAGATTTTTTGAGCCCCTCAAATCTTGATATCTAGTTTACTGTTCAAGTACCAACTGAGCAACATGGCCTTATTTTAAAATATATTATCATTAGCTTTTTTTTTTTTTTTTTT
>CAUYRH010036936.1:0-11747 GCA_963574655.1 Perodicticus potto | reverse complement strand
GCGCCTGTGGCTCAATGGGCTAAGGCGCCAGCCACGTACACCTGAGCTGGCGGGTTCGAATCCAGCCCGGGCCCACCAAACAACAATGATGGCTGCAACCAAAAAATGGCCGGGCGTTGTGGCGGGTGCCTGTACTCCCAGCTACTTGGGAGGCGGAGGCAAGAGACTCGCTTGAGCCCAGGAATTGGAGGTTGCTGTGAGCTGTGATGCCACAGCACTCTATTCAGGGTGACAGCTTGAGGCTTTGTCTCCAAAAAAAAAAAAAAAAAAGTAAAAGCCCACAAAATGACAGAAAATATTCGAAACCATGAATTAAATGAAATGCTGTTCATAATAATAAAGTATTATTACTCAATAATAAAAAGACAACTAAAAAGTGGGTAAAAGATTTGAAAAGACATTTTTCTAAAGAAGTTATACACACAAATGGCCACATGCAAAAATGCTCAATATCATAAGTCATTAAGAAAATGCAAATCAGAATTACAAAGAGGCCCTTAGAGAACCTAAGAAGCTAACTATAACCAAAAAGGCAGATAATAACAAGTGTTGACAAGATGGGGAGAAGTTTGAATGTTTATACACTGTTAGTAGGAATATAAAACAGTGTAGCCACCATGGGAAATAGTTTGAGTTCTTCAAAAAGTTAAAACACAAGAGTTACATATGATCCAGTAATTATACTATTAGGTATATGCTCAAGAGAATTGGAAACATATCCACACAAAAATGTATACATGAAAATTCAAAGTTGCATTACTCAGAATAGTTTAAAAGTGGAACCAACCCCAACGTGCACCAACTAATGAATAGATAAACAAAATGTGGAATATAAACACGATGGAGTATTATTTAGCCACAAAAAGGAATTAAGTAATTACACATACTACAACATGGATGAATCATGAAAGACATCAAACACAAAAAGTCAATGTTGTATGATTCCATTTGTATGAAATACAAAGAATAAGCAAATCCATAGGGACAGAAAGTCAATTAGTGATTTCCAGGGGCTAGGCAGGGGAGGAAGCAGGGGAAGTTATTGGTAATAAATCTGGCATTTAAAAAAATTTTAATTTTTAATTATTTATTTGTTTTCTAAAAGATGAGGTGTCTTCTTATGGGCCAGACTGGACTTGAACTCCTGGACTCAAGTTATCCTCCCACCTCAGCCTCTCAAGTAGATGGAAATACAGACATGAGCCACTGCACCCAGGGACAATAGTTTTTGATTTACTCTTTTTTTTTTTTTGCCGGGGCTGGGTTTGAACCCACCACCTCTGGTATATGGGGCCGGCGCCCTACTCCTTGAGCCACAGGCGCTGCCCTACAATAGTTTTTGAGATGATAAAAATGTTCTGAAATTAGAGATGATGGTTGCATAATTTTGTGCATATACTAAGACCTACTAAACTGTACCCTCTAAAAAGATGAGATTTATGGCATCTAAATTTCAAAAAGTATTCTTAATACCTTAAGACACAAACCACTCCCAGGTGTATTGAACAGAAATGTGTACAAGCATGCAACAAAAAATACGTATGCAACATGCAATACATATATTTTTTATATTACGAATATATTAGTAACTCAAACGTTTGTTAATGGAAAAATAAAATGTAGCATATTTATAAAATAAAATACTATATAGCAATGAAATAAACTATTGTTATATCAAACAAACTTGACTCTTAAAAACACAATTTTGAACAAAGTTAGATGTAAAAAGAATACATATATACAGTACCATTCCATTTGTGTTTAGTTCTAGAACAGGCGATTTTCTCATCTATATGAGAAATCAAATGGTTTCTTTTATGAAGGACAGTAAGGGTAGTGACTGAGAGGGACAAGCGGCTAAGGTGCTGGTAATATTTTGTTTCTTGATCTGGATGATATTTGCAAACTATATTATTACTTTTGTGGTAATTCACTGGCCTATGGTTATGACTTGTATACTTTTCTGAGTGTAAGCTATACTTCAAACAATAAGTTTATTGCCCTGAAAAAATCAAAGACAATGGGAAAATGTCTGATTACCTTTACTTGTTCCTATATTTTACATGGATAAGCACCAGTATTAAGGTATTTAGTCTAGTGGTCTGATTATACTAAGTAATAGTACTGTATGATAAATGCAACCTTAGGAGAAAGAATTAAAAACCTGGAATTTATAGGTCTAGTACAGTGGCTCATGCCTGTAATCTAAGTATTTTGGGGGGCCCAGAAGGATCATTTGAGGCTAGGATTTCACAACCAGCCTGGGTGGCAGAGCAAGATCATTTTTTTTTTTTTTTTTTTTTTTGAGACAGAGTCTCTCTTTGTTGCCCTGGGTAGAGTATGTGGAGTCATAACTCACAGCAACCTCAAATTCTTGGGCTCAAGTGATCCCCTTGCCTCAGCCTCCTGAGCAGCTGGGACTTCAGGTACCCGCCACAAAACCCAGCTATTTTAGAGATGGGGTCTCACTCTGGCTCAGGCTGGTCTCAAACTCATGAGCTCAGGTGATCCACCTGCCTTGGCCTCCCAGACTGCTAGGATTATAGGCATGAGCCACCACGCCAGGCCAAGATCTCATTTCTACAAAAATATTTGGTGGGCGCCTATAGTCCCAGCTACTCACGAGACTGAGGCAAGAGAATCGCCTAAGCCCAAGAGCTGGAGGTTGCTGTGAGCTGTGACTCCACAGCACTCTACCGAGGGCGATAAAGTGAGACTCTGTCTCTACAAAAATAAATAAATAAATACATAAATAAAAATTAGCCATGGCCAGACGCAGTGTGGCTCACACCTGTAATCCGAGCATTCTGGGAGGTGGAGGCAGGAGGACTGGCTGAGCTTAGAAGTTTAAGACCAGCCTGACCAAGAGCTAGAGCCTGACTTTACTAACAGAAAAATTACCTGGGTGTCGTGGTGCACTCCTGTAGTCCCAGCTGCTCAGGAGGCTGAGGCTGGAGGATTGCTTGAGCCCAAGAATTTTAGGTTGCTGTAAGCTAGGCTGATGCCATGGCACTGTAGCCTAGGCAAACACAGTGAGAATCTGTCTCAAAACTAATTAATTAATTAAAAAAAAATTAGCCAAGCACTGTGGCATGTGCTTACAGTCCTAGCTACTTGGGAAGCTGAGGTGGGAGGATCACTTGAACACAGGAGTTCAAGGCTACAGTGATCTACGATTATACCACTGCACTCCAGTCTGGGCAACAGAGCAAGATCCCCACTGCTTAAAACAAAATAAAACCCCAAACCTATGAATATAGTTGCCATGCATAAAGATAAATTTCAAAGATAAAAGAAGGACTTTGCAGAATTCATTTGTTCAATTCTGTTGACACTAGGCCATCAACTAATTCTTTGCAGAAGTAATTTATTTTATGAAATCAGCTAACATTTATTTGTCCTTTCTTTTTACCTTTTCTTCTTCTTCTTCTTTTTTTTTTGAGATGGAGCCTCAAGCTGTTACCTTGGATAGAGTGCCGTGGCATCACAGCTCACAGCAACCTCCAATTCCTGGGCTCAAGTGAGTCTTCTGCCTCTGCCTCCCAAGTAGTTGGGACTACAGGTGCCCGCCACAATGTCCGGCCATTTTTTGGTTGCAGCTGTCATTGTTGCTTGGCAGGCCCAGGCTGGATTCGAACCCACCAGTTCAGGTGTACGTGGCTGGCGCCTTATCCCATTGAGCCACAGGCGCCGAGCCGTCGTCTTCTTTTTTTTGCATCCTTGGGTAGGCATGAAAACAACTGACATTTAAAGAGTATCTGGTGGCTGGGTGTGAGATGGAGTTTGAGACCTGCCTAAGCAACATCAAGGCCCTATCTCTAGTAAAAGTAGAAAAGTTAGCTGGTGTTGTGGCAGGCACCTGTAGTCTTAGTTACTCTGGAGGCTGAGGCAGGAGGATGGCTTGAACCTAGGAGTTTGAGGTTACTGTAAGTTAGGCTGATATCTAGCCTGGGCAACCGAGTGAGACTCTATCTGAGAAAAAAAAAAAAAGAGTATCTGATGATCTTCCCTTCCTATTTGGCACATGTTCAATAGTTATCAAGTTAATAGTACTAATTACTAAGCTATGTTTTAGTAATTAATTATTAATAAAGTGTGAATAACATTAATAGTTTAGAATTCTGTTTATTAGTAACAAAAATGTTTTTGTTCAAAGCCATCTCTGTTTAACCAAGCAATCAACTTGAGTTGGAAGCAATAAACCCTGACCAATCTTAGGGTTGAGACCTGGTGATTTTTTCTACTTTGTCTAGCCAGATGCTTTGCTTAGAAGGTTTGCTTTGTGTCAGCCTTATATTTGTTGGGGTGTTAATATAGTCAGTGCCACCGAAAACAAAAACATGTTACATAGAACCTGATGACCTAAGCTATAACTCTGATACATTTTTCCTTTTTAATATAAAACAAAAATATCCAGCCATAAGAGCTACAACTAAATTTTTTTTTTTTTTTGAGGCAGAGCCTCAAGCTGTCACCCTGGATAGAGTGCCGTGGCATCACAGCTCACAGCAACCTCCAATTCCTGGACTCAAGCGAGTCTCCTGCCTCCACCTCCCAAGTAGCTGGGACTACAGACGCCTGCCACAACGCCCGGCCATTTTTTGGTTGCAGCCATCATTGTTGTTTGGCTGGATTCGAACTCGCCAGCTCAGGTGTCCGTGGCTGGCGCCTTAGCTCGTTTAGCCACAGGCGCTGAGCCTATAACTAAATTTTTAACTCATGTAATATGCCTTTTTTTTTTCCCCCAGCAATCCATGTGCCCTAGGCATGAACCAGGCATAAGCACAGCTCCAAAGCCAAGCTGGGATAAACAAGGGGTTTCTTTGTCCCTGGCTGATATGAGATGGGCACCACTAACCAGAAGCCACTCCACCCAGGTCTGGGACAGTAATATGCCTTTTTCTTGGTATAAAATCAGCACCCAGAATATAAAGTATGGCTTCAAACAGCACTATAATCAACTCAGAGACCTAGATTTGAACACTTCAGGTGAGCCAGAGATGGAATATGGCATCCTTTACAAAAAGTAATCTTTAAGCTCCAAAGTGTTTTATTAAGGATAAATGAACTAATAAGATCTAAAATATATTGAGTACTTAACCTTTTTTTTTTTTTTTTTTTTTTTAAGAGGCAGAGTTTTATTTTGTCACCCTCGGTAGAGTGCCGTGGTATCATAGCTCACAGCATCCTCCAGCTTTTGGGCTTAGGTGATTCTCTTGCCTCAGCCTCCCAAGTAGCTGGGACTACAGGTGCTGGCCAAAACAACTGGGTATTTTTTTGTTGCAGTTTGGCTGGGCTGGGTTTGAACCCACCACGCGTGGTATATGGGGCCCGGCACCCTACTCACTGAGCCACAGGAGCCGCCCTGGGCCATATATTATGCAAGGCACTTTTACATTATCTCATCTTTATGCTGTGCTATGAATAACTGCTCTTACCTGCATTTTACACAAAAGACAATGAAATCTCAGAAAAGTTAAGTCAATTACTTAAGATAACACAGCAAATGTTAGAGCTAGGATTTAAATCTAAATCCTGTTAAATCCTGAGCTTCTGCTCTTACTTGCCTCTTAGAGACTAATTATTAAGAACACGTTCTAATGTAGCACTGGGGTTTCTGCAATGATGGAAATGTTATATATCCACACTGTCCAATATGGCAGTCACCAGATATGTGACTACTGATCACTTGAATTGTGGCTAATCCAACTGATGTACTAAGGTTTTCATTTTAATTGGTTAAATCTAAATAACCACGTATGGTTAGTAGTTACCATATTCAATAGTGCAGTAAATGTGCTGCTTAAGAGAAAGATCTGAAGGATATTTCTTGTTTAGTTGGAGACAAAACTATGTTTTAGTTTTTAAGCTGAGAAAGTTTAAGGAATTATTTAGAGTAGAAATTATTAATATATTTAAAAGAGCTGACACAGGTTATCTGAAACCATTCACCCTGCAGAAGGTAGAGTTCACATGGATCTATGATACTCCATTGCACAACATACCCTAAAAGAGCGGGTTGTTCCTGAAGTAACTTTGTACTTGAAGGCCAGATCTCTACTCATTGTCTTAAGCTGGTGAAAAATTCTTTCCAGGAAACTATCCACCAAAGTTGTTTTTATTGGCAGTAGTTCAAATCTCAGAAGAATACAGTAAGTAAAACCAGCCTGCTGGATTTATTGTTGTTATCCTTAGTGCTGAGATAAAAGCACAACACTTGTAGTTCTCAATAGTGCTTAGCTCTAAAACCCATCTTAACTCTCTGTAATAGGAAAAGAGAGCTTATTTCTTCTATTCATATCATGACCTAGGGCCTAGTGCATATAATAGTTAAGTAATACTACACGAAGCAGTGTAAACTAGCCTGTTTCCTTAGCTACTTATCATCCCTTTAGTTGCTACTGTTACTTCTTTCATTATCTTAATAAACTTTATGGAAAAGCTATACAATAGAATTCTCCCAGCTTATTTTAGCCAATAGAGGAATTATGTTCAGACGCAGTCCCATCAGAGATTTGACTGTAAATCAAATACTTCATAAATCCTCTTTACTAAACATTGTATATTTATCTTGGATTATTCACAAGCCATGTAATTAAAACAGTCAAAATATCCTTGGTAACCTAAGCAACATAGTGAGACCCCATCTCTACAAAAAGTAGAAAAAAAATCAGCCAGGCATGGTAACGTGAGCATGTAGTCTTTGCTAGCTGGGAGGCTAAAGCAGAAGGACTGATTGAGCCCAGGAGATTGAGATTGTAGTGCGGTATGACAATGCCACTGTACTCTAGCCTGGGCAACAGAGTGAGACCCTATCTCAAAAAGAAAAAAAAAAAATCCTTGTAAGACAGTCTCTTAAAAAACAATATGTACTGTTTTCATATATAATGGAATGGAGGTGTAGAAGGGCTTATATCAAAGGTCAGAGGAGGAAACCATAAAAGAATCTAGCTCTTTTGGCTTGGCGCCTGTAGCTCATTGGCTACAGCACCAGCCACATACACCAGAGTTGGCGAGTTTAAACCCAGTCCAGGCCTGCCAACTAACAATGACAACAATAGCAATAACAACAAATAGCCGGGAGTTGTGGCGGGCACCTATATTCTCAGCTACTTGGGAGGCTGAGGCAAGAGAATCACTTAAGCTCAAGAGTATGATGCCACGGCACTCTACCAAGGGCAACATAGTGAGACCGTCTCAAAAAAAAAAAAAAAGAAGTTGGAACTTCTTAGTGCAATGTAAATCATCTTAATTATTTATTTATTTATTCAAACAACTATTATAAAGCAACTAGAAAACAACATAATGCCAGAAACAGTATCTCATGTATAATAAACATTAACTTTAAATGTAAATGAACTACATGCTCTAGATTGCTGAAATGGATAAAAAGACACAATCCAAGTATCTGCTGCATTCAAGAAACTCTGTTAACTGTAAAGATTTTTTTTTTTTTTTTTTGAGACAGAGTCTCACTTTGTCACCCTTGATAGAGTGCAGTGGTGTCATAGCTCATAGCAATCTCAAACTCTTGGGCTCAAGCGATTCTCTTGCCTCAGCCTCCCAAGTAGCTGGGACTACAGGAGCCCACCACAATGCCTGGCTAACTGGCAAAGATTTTTACAGACTCAAGGTAAATGGGTAGAAAAAATTTTCCATGCAAATGAAAACCAAAAGCAAGCAGGAGTAGCTTTACTTATAACAGATAAAAACAGACTTTAAATCAACAACAGTAAAAAAGAGAAAAGGTCATTATGTAACAAGAAGATATAACAACCCTAAACACACAGGCACCTAACACTAGAGCTCCCAGATTCACAAAACAAATACTGCTCTTTTAAGTAAGAAAAGAGATTGACAACAGTACAATAATCGTTGGGGACTTCAACACTCTACTGACAACAGTAGACAGATCATTAAGGCAGAAAATCAACCAATTAACACTAGGCTTGAAGTGGATTCTAGAATAAATAGACCTAACAGACATTTACAGAAGAATCTATTTAACAACTGCAGAATATATATTTTCTCATCAGCATATGGATGTTTTCCAAGGTCAACTATCAGGTCACAGTTAAGTCTCAAAAATTTAAAGAAATTGAGGGTGGCACCTGTGGCTCAAAGGAGTGGGGCACTGGCCCCATATGCTGGAGGTGACGGGTTCAAACCCAGCCCCAGCCAAAAACTGCAAACAACAACAACAACAAAATGAAACCATATAACCATATCAAGTATCTTTTCAGACCACAGTAGAATAACACTAGATGTCAATTCCCAAGGGGTACTCTCAAAATTATACAAAAATATCAATATTAAAAAATATGCCCCTGGATTGGCACCTGTGGCTCAAGCGGTTAAGGCGCCAGCCACATACACTAGAGCTGGCAGGTTCGAATCCAGCCCAGGCCTGCCAAACAACAATGACAACAGCAACCAAAAAATAGTTGGGGGTTGTGGCTGGCCCCTGTGGTCCCAGTTATTTGGGAGGTTGCGGCAACAGAATCGCTTAAGCCCAGGAGTTTAAGGTTGCTGTGAGCTATGATGCTACAGCACTCTACCCAGGGGGGCAGCTTGAGGCTCTGTCTCAAGAAAAAAAAAGAAAAAAAGCTCCTGAACAATCTTTGGGTCAACAATGAAATCAAGACGGAAACTAAAAAAATTTTCAAAATGAAAGATGAGGGCCAGGCACAGTGGCTCACGCCTGTAATCCTAGCACTCTGGGAGGCTAAGCTGCGTGGATTGCTCGAGCTCAGAAATTCAAGACCAGCCTGAGCAAGAGCAAGACCTCATCTCTAAAAAAAAAAAAAAATAGCTGGGCATTGTGGCAGGGGCCTGGAGTGCCAGCTACTTGGGAGGCTGAGGCAAGTGAATTGCTTGAGCCCAGGAGTGTGAGGTTGCTGTGAACTATGACACCAGTGAGGTTGCTGTGAACTATGACACCACAGCACTCTATCCAGGGTAGTGGAACTGTCTCAAAAAACAACAACAACAAAAAGTAAGCAAATGACACAAACAGACAGTTTTCAACAAAGATATACAAATGACCAATAAACACATGAAGAAATCATTAATCATCAGAGAAATGCAAACTGAAACTACAGTGAGATCAGAATGGCCATTATTAAAAAGTTAAAAACAATAGATATTGGTATGGATGTAGTGAGAAGGGACCACTTACGCACTGTGACTGGGAATGTAAATTAGTACAACCTCTCTGGAAATTAGTGTGGAGATTTTTCAAAGAGCTAAAAGTAGATCCACCATTTGAGCCAGCAAAGGAAATAATTATATCAAAAAGATACCTGAACCTGTATGTTTATTGCAGCATACTTCACAATCCAAACATACAGACTCAACCTAAGAGCACATCATTTGAGGACTAGGTAAAGAAAATGTGGCATATATACACCATGGAATACGACCCAGCCATAAAAAAGAATGAAATAATGTCTTTTGGAGTAACTTGGATGGAATTAGAGGCTAGTATCCTAAACGAAGTCATTCAGGTATAAAAACCCAACTACCACATGTTTTCACTTACAAGTAGGAGCTAAGTTATGAGTATGCATGGGCATACATAGTGGCAGGTAGACACTGGAGACACAGAATGGGTGAAGGAGAAAAAAATTACCTATTGGTACAATGTATACTATTCGAGTGATGGGTATACCTAAAGCCTAGAGCTCACCAGTCGTAACAAATCCATATAACAAAACTCCACTTGAACCCCCTAAATCTACTGGAGTAAAACAAACAAACAAACAAACAAACAAAAACCCCCCACCAAACGGATCAACTATTGTTGGAGACAGAGTGGTGAATAACCAAGATTTTTTTGTTAATGAAAATTGGAACCATAAAGAGAACTGAAACAAAAGAAGGAATGTGCTTAGTATGTAGAGTGCCTATGGAAGCAACTGCAACATTTGAATTGCAGGTGGATCAAGGAAGTGGACCTAAAAACAGACTAACAAAAAAAGGGGGGGTAGTTTTAGGAACTAGAGCATGTAAGTGTATTTCCAGAAAAACAGAGAAGCAAAAACTGTTAAATGGCACCAAGAGGTCAAGCAATATGAAAGAATGAAAACGTCTGTTGATTTTAGCAGTTTCTCAACTTTCCTCTTATGGCCTGCTAAGGAGTCTTTTTTTTACTCTACTCTCCCACTCCCTTGCCAATCAAATGCTGGTCCCATAAAAATTTTTTAGAAGAATAATTCTTATTTTTATAATTATTTTTTCAATTGTAAGTTGACAAATTATAGTTGTATATATTTAGGGGTACAAAATGATTTATGAATAAAATGTGGAATAATTAAATCAAGTTAATTAATATCTCTATAACATTTTATTTTATTTCTTTGAGACAGAGTCTCGCTATGTGGCCCTCAGTACAGTGCTGTGGCCTCACAGATCACAGCAACCTCAAACTCTTGGGCTTAAGTGATTCTCTTGTCTTAGCCTCCCACGTAGCTGAGACTACAGACGCTTACCACAATGCCCAGCTATCCTATAAAATTTTAATACAACACAGTATTGTCTGCTTATGTACTTTTAAGTGTGCTTTACACACAAAAAGTGTATGATTTTTCCCCCCTCATAAAAAATTTTTGTCCACATTGAGAATGTGTGATTTAACATATAAAAGACATTGGTGATCTTGGTAAAAGTACTTTCAGTGGTAGATTAGTGGAATGCTGGATATAACACATTGCAGAGGGCTAAGATGGAAGTGGCAACAAGTATGAACAATAAAAGATAAGGAAAGTAGATTCAAGAAGTCTAGCTGTAGGCAGGGTGAGGTGGCTCAGACCTATAATCCTAGCACTCCGGGAGGCTGAGGTGGGTGGAGTGCCTGAGCCCAGGAGTTTGAGACCAGCCTAAGCAAGAGCAAGACCTGGTCTCTAAAAATAACCAGTTGTGGCTGGTGCCTTTTCCAGAGGGTGAGGCAAGAGAATCGCTTGAGCTCAAGAGTTTGAGGTTGCTGTGAGCTGTGATGCTATGGCACTCTACTGAGGGCTACAAAGTAAGACTCTGGCCCCACTTCCCCCAAAACGTCTAGCTTTGATGTTAATGAGAAGGAAAACAAATGTAGTTCATAAAGCAAAGGGAGGAACTGTATGAAAGAGGACCCTGAAAAGGCAGGAGTGAAAGGTACTAGGAGACTTAGTGAAGGGATTTGCTTTCTCTAAGGGAAACTTATTCTTCTTCGAATAAAAGGCAACGAGGTTTGTATACTTGGCTGAGCAAAATGATGGCTTCTATTTTCTGCAACGGGAGAGAAGGTCATTTGTAGAGGAAAAGAAAATTACTCTTCTCTACAAATACCATTTGCTATTTGTTAATTGGGATTGAGCTATTTAAAAAGTAGCTCAGACCAGTCTGCAAGGAACTCTTAATAATATTTTATGTTGAATACTTAGAAACAAAAACCCTAAGATTCAGTAAGAAAAACTAACCTTGCTGCAAGGAAAGCTTTCCTACTAAATATGTATATGTAAGTTTCAGATTATTCTTCATTAACCTCATTCATTCCACTTTTCTTATGATCTCAAATCCAACTGTCCCTCTTTCTTTCCAAAATTAATACCTTGCGTTTTTTTTTTTTTGAGACAGAGCTTCAAGCTGTCACCTGGATAGAGTGCTGTGGTATCACAGCTCACAGCAACCTCCAATTCCTGGGCTTAAGCAAGTCTCCTGCCTCTGCCTCCCAAGTAGCTGGGACTACAGATGCCCACCACAACGCCCGG